>CM073466.1:10867500-11165000 GCA_037074535.1 Gleditsia sinensis | reverse complement strand
AAAAAAAAGACCGTTGCTCAATAAAGACCAGTGAGCAACAGTGAGGCACATGAATAAAAGAACTTAAAGGCTGCATTGTTTTATTTAATAGTATATGCTGCAAGAAAAACAATGAGCAACAAGACAGATAAAAATAGATACCAAATAAGTTTGAAGGCTTTAATTTGATGACTTCGTGGTTCAATATTCATCATAAGGAACAGGTATTCTCTTTGGATCAGATGCCCTATCTTCAAAAAGCAATTTCGAAAGAAGCTTTGTTAATTCTCCTACTTTTCCTGTAAAAAATATTTTATAATTAATGAATTAAAAGAGGGAAAAAGATATGGACTCAAAAAAATTCTCCAAAAGGTTGCAGTTTAGTGACTTTAATTCGTTAAATATATACGCAAAAGAGTTAACTCTAATTGTTCTATGCAATGCTTCCTAAATGCAAAGGATACTGAACTCTTGGAGGAGTTGGGCATGTTATATAATATTTTGGGCAAACTAACAATATGTGAATCTTAGATTTGTAAACTCATTTAGTTTTATTCTCCTAATTATGAGTGTACGAGTTATATTTCCTAAAAATATCAACTCGATACACATCAGTTATTTAATTAATTTCTAAAAATATCAAAATATATATATTAGTCCTTGAAAGTACTAGTTTTGATATTTTCATGTACTAACCAATGCACTAAAGAGAACTCAGAGAAGCACTAAAGAGAACTCAGAGAATAAAATTGAACGGATCTATAAATTCATAAACTAAATTTTAGTTCAATATTTTTGGTCCTGTCAAATATTCCCTATAATCAAGATATTCTAAAAAAATTTCTATGCTTGCTAAATGCAAAGGATACTGAACTCTTGAAAATATTGAGCATGTTATAAAATATCACTACAAAAAAAGTGCATTTAGCGACTGAAAAAAGTCTATCTCCAATTGGGACTGACAAGCCACTCTTTGCAATTAAATTGATTTAAAATTAATTTGACATATCTTGCGACCAATATAGCAACTGATAATGGGGTGGAAAAATTTTCGGTGACAAAAGCTTGCAGAGTAGTGGCAGATTGGTATATTGCGACTACCAGAATTGGTCGCTAATAGTGAGTGAATTGAAACTGTTTGTCATCGACAGTGTGTTAAATCAATTTAAAGTTGTCTGGCATCAGCATCTCAGTGCCCTAATTCCCAAATTCGCGTCTCCTCTATCAAGCTGGGCTCCTCTCTTCTCTACTGTGAGTCCTGTCGTCCTCTACTAGCCTTTAGCCGCCAGTAGCCATTCTCCAGTCGGCGGTAGCTTAGCTGAGTGAGTTCCATCATGAGTGAGCTGCCGGTAACCATTCTCCTGGCCAGGTATGTTCTCATCTTGCTCTGTTTCATTTTGGGTGTAAATGTTTCATTTTTTTCATTCTGAATCTCGAATGGTTTGCTTATCGTTCTCTGTCCTAAGATCCTTAGGTAGTATTGATCCTTTGTATGTGCCTGAAATGATTTTTGTGATGGAAAAAGTTGGTTGGGACTTAGACCAAGTATGGCTTCTCTTATGCTGGTTTCAGCCCAAGGTAGATTTCTTTCCACCAAGGTGGTGGGCAATCTAATGTTTCTTGCTAGGAAGGAAAGTAGGATCAAAGACTTTGATACCTATAATTGGATGAGAAGGAGGGAGAGAAAGAGAGAATGGTTTTCTTTGAGCTCACACAACATTAGGCTAATATATTTAAATATAACTCTAATGGAGTGTAGAAATACGCTATGTGTAGTATAACACTAATGACTTACTCTTCAGTCTTAACAATTCTATATTAATATTTGCACACATCATTGGCCAGCTTTTTCTGCATGCCTTTTTCACTTATATGGACTTCGTAATTTGCACTTGATTGTCTTCCTGCTTTTCCATCTTCACAGTATGTCCCATTTTATATTGCATGCTACCTTACTAGTGCAAATTTGCATTCAATTTGTTTTTTTTTTAATTTTCTGGTTCCTTAATAAGTGATGCTGATGTTATGTAACAGCCAGTCAAAATCGTGTATATAGCTCATAGGGAACAAGAATTGTCATTCCTTTTGTTCATAATAGCTCAAGCAGTTAAATTTTGAACTTTGCACTCTTTAATTCTCCAAACATGTAGTAGAAGCAACTTTCAGGGTCCTTACTGTTATTTTTACAGGCAAAGTGACAGGGAAACGTTTTCCATCTATCGAGGAACTATTAGACTGGTTGACAGTTCCTTACTAGATGGACTGGATTTACCCTTTGATGTTTCCCAGATAGCCAATTTTGGAACATTTTATCCTTCCCTAAAGTGTATATGCATGAATTATTTCACTAGCATTTCAAACAACGTAAATTCTTCATCTGCAACATATATTTGTAATAAATCTGAATGTGGATGCTAATTTTAGTCGTTAATTTCTAATGAACTTTATATGTTGGAACAAAAGCATGAAAATTCGTATGTGATAGAACCTGAGCATCCATTTATACTGTCTCATATTTTTAAGGAAGCTGTGTCTTTAGTACAAAACATCACAGATGCAGAAGTGGCATCAAGAGAATTTATTAAAGAAGCTTACACACGAGGAAGCTCTGAAAACATTACTTGTGTTGTAGTTCGATTTGATCTATCTTGCTCTGGATCAATAGTTTTTTGGGTATTTCCTCCTACTTCCTCATTAAAAAAACTCAAGGCGGATTTTTTTCAATTAGGAGAGTAAGAAATTTCTGGTCTTGTAACATTAACATATTGTAAGGCACCCACAATAGATCTGTAAAGGTGAGGGTCTGACATTGGTTCTCGCATATGAGCAGAAAGCTTAACACTAGACAACATTGGGGTATCCATAGGCTTACAATTCAACATACCAACCTTGGCTAACAAATCTGTTATATACTTTCTTTGAGACAAATGCAACCCACCAGAATTTCTTGAAAAATACATTCATTAAATCTACAATATTTTTAGAATTATGGTTATTATAATTTTATTTAGCATGATAATTTGTTTTTAATCTACACTCTCTTTGGTATCTATCTTTTTGGAGGTATAGTCATTATTTTTTATTCAGTCAAATGTTTTTTTAGCTTTCTCAAGCTTACTGAAAGTACTGGCAACAATGACATATGTTTATCTAAAGAAACCCTGGACAGATATAATGAGATGCATAACTTCAGTAGTTCATTCTTAGGGAACACTTATAATTGATAAATTTGCTAGTTATAGGTTCTAAAGTAACAGTCATTTGCATTAAGCAAACAAATTTGATTTTTTTTGTCAAGCATTTTGGAACTTTCATGTCTAAAACTGTAATTATATTAGCTCAGTTTATCTTTGAACTTTCTTATTAGCATTTTATGATGCTACAAGTTAGATTTAAGAGAATGATGACCAAAATGTAATGCGAATGATGAGATCTCATGTGCTTAATCAGGTAGATTCTTGTATAATGAAATTTCAATGATAGAAAAATAATATAGAACTTTCACATTTTCCATTTCAAGAAATGTATGATATGATTTTTTTATAAATTTTATACTCTACAATGCTTTAAAAACCATGTAATATTGCATATATTTATTAAAGATCTCCACATTGTAGGATGTGCTTCTGTCAATTTGTTCCTTGAGAAACAATACGTATTTTACTGCATTTTACTTGTTGGTAAACCTTCAAATTATGCAGATAAGTCATAGACTTCTTGCCAATGGCTTTATGGTAGGATCTAAAAATATATGTGTGCCTGTAACATGTGACATGGTATGTATTCATGTACTGTGACTTACTTGCAGGATTTGTTGAGGGAATGCAAGTTGCAGAAACTGGTGCTAATACGGATCAGATCCAAGGAACAAGTAATTTTGCTTCCTCTTATGAATAAGTATGATGTGTATAAGCACATATGTCTGTGTGTAATGTTTCTGGTCAACATATATGATTAATTGTATTTTCTAGTTATACTCATCTTGTAATAGTGCCAAACAAAAAAAAAAGAAGGAAGAAAAGCAGTGCTTAATCTAAACAGAGTAATTAGCTTACAGTTATTTAAATTGCATCATGTTCATTGTTCACTATTATTCCCCCTTACAGTCTATCTTGTGAAACTTATATTGTGACATCCCAAGTTCCATAATGGAGAGACCAGTGAGTGCTACAAGCTGCATAGGGTTTGAGTAGCATAATACAAATTGCATGGGCTCAAGCATTTTGGGTCATATGGGTGATTGAACCTGTTCAACCTTGGTTAAGTAGAATGAGTTGTGTTCTTTGTTTACTTCAAGATGAAACTAGTTGATTAATTTCTCAAGGTTATTTTAGGTGGTTGACATATATATATATATATATATATATATATATATATATATATATATATATATATATATATATATATACAAAATCAGCACATGCTATTGGAAAACAAGTAAACATAATAAATCAGTGTTACATTTAGTGATACTTCAAAGAGAGAAGAAAATAACAACGAAATCATGATATAATTTCTGTGGCTCTTATATTTACACAATAGTATCATATGCAATAATTCCTGCATCATTATCTTACTCTTTACATGCTTGTTTTTCATTACATTATGTGGATGTATGAAATAATATCATAACTTATCTACTAATAGCTTGTCTTACAGTTGGTTATCAGTATGGAAATTCCAAAAAATTGAAGGTGGATGTATAATAAGTTAAATGAGAAGAAGTCAGGAATATTGGATGAGTTTATGGATGGAGTTGTTGAGTTCATTCGTTTTGCTACTAGTCAAAGCAGAAATGAAACAGCCGATTTGATTAGTTGCCCTTGTACAAAATGCAAGTGTCAGTCGTACAAGACAGTGGATGATGTTAAAGTTTATTTTTTTAGCAAGGGATTCATGCCAAAATATTACTGGTGGACAGCCCATGGAGAAGTATCACCACAAGTGATGTCAATTGTTGGTGAAAATTCGTACTACGGTGAAGATGGACAGAGGGAAGAATACAATGTCTATTAGCAAATGATTATGGATGTAGCCAGACCTGAAATTGGTGCTCAATTAGAATTTGGTGAAGCCATGATTGAAAATGTGGAGGAGGATCCAAATCCAGCCGCTCAGAGATTTTATGACATATTGGCTTCTTCACAAGCACCGTTGTGGGAGGGATGCGAGACTTAGTTAGAGTTATCAATGTCTTTGTGGGCTGAGTTTAAAGTCAGATTATAATATGTCCCAAGGTTGTTTTAATCAAATGGTTAAGGGTATTGGCAGTGCATTACCAAATGAAAATCCTATGCCGGATAACCTTTATTATGCAAAGAAGAATGTCTCATAGCTTGGGATGGGATGCGTTAAAATTGATTATTGTCCAAAAGGTTGCATGTTATTTTACAAAAATGATAAGCAGCTTACACATTGCAAATTTTGTGAGGAAGAACAATATAAAAGAACTTGTCGAAAAGGCAATTCAAAACAAATCCCTAAATCCTGGATGTGGTATTTTCCTATCGTTCCAAGACTCTAAAGGTTGTATTCATCAATGTCCACTGCTGGTCATATGAGATGGCACAATGAGAACTAGAGAGAGGATAGTGTATTGTATCATCCATCTAATGGAGAGGCATGGAAACATTTTGATAGAGTGTATCCATAATTTTCATATGATCCTCGCAGTGTGAGATTGGGGCTATGCACTGATGGATTTTGTAATAACCGTAAAATTTAACGAAAATTCCAATTAAAGGAAATTTAGAATAAAAGAGAGAATTTTGACAATAGAGATAAGAACCGTAGAAAATATGAATATTTATTACATGGATTAAAGAATTACAAACAAAAAAAATAATAATATGAGAATTTATGTTTTTGGTGCGCTATAAGAAAATATATTTTTATTTATGTAGAAATGATTATGATTTGTTAAAAGTAAGTGGACTTTTAAGTAAAAGAAGTATTGTGTTGTTTAAAATAATTATACCGGACTCTATTGAATTTTTATGGTATTTTTAGAAATATTCTTTCTTTTAATATGAATAAAGATATTTATTTTGAAATTTGTTTTATTACGATTTTTATTAAGAAAAATTATGATTTAAGAGTTTAACTAAAGATTTATAAGAAAGGAAATTTTTGGGATTTTTTATGATAAAAAATGGAATTTATATGAATTTTTATAAAAGAAAATTTTATTATTAATTATATAATAATTATTATTATATTAAAAAAACAAAAAACAAAACTTCAGAAACCATAAAATGAGAAACCGGGGGCGACGAATTCGAAGAAGAAAACGGAAAAAATGCATAGTGCTGCATAGTGAGTGAATAGTGACTTCAAATCTTTTCTCTCGATTTGGAGTACCAATTGGCTTCCGGTATCAAAACTGAAAGTGTTATTAGATTTAGGACGCAGAGTACTTCAGTTTTGACCGATCAGTTTTTCAAATCAACCGTTGAATCGCCGTAGATCTGAAGTAGAAAATCTCGGTAAAAGGTAAGTTCTGAAAAACCTTACTTAGGGACTTCTAATTAGAAATCTGACTCCGTAAATGGATTTAGAAACTAGATAAATATTAGGATATGAAATTTTTTTGTTGATTCGGTAAAAATTTTGTGACAGTGAATAGTGTTTTTCTGGCGATGAATAGTAGCGGTGAATAGTATTTTTCGGCGTGAATAGTATTTTCGACGGTGAACAGTAACCAAGCTCATTTAAGGTTTTTGGACCTTCCAAACTCGATTTTGGGGTCTGTTTTACTGAATTCAGACCAGGAACTAAGATTTTAGGGCTATCCAATCTGGAGCCCTTACCTGTGAGTGGGTTTTTCATACTATAGCGCATGTTTTATGAATTCGGTTTATAACTCTCTCTCTCGTATGATTTTAACTAGTTGGAATGTATGCTAAATTGTTTTACTGCTTTGAAAACCAATATGTTCCAACCATGTTAGAAATTATAAATTTAAATCCTAGTTGAACTCTAGGTATGCAGGGCAAGCATCTAGGCTGATAATTCTCCATTTGAGCTAGATTCAAAGAAATGCGAACTTAGTCATAGAAATGAACTAAATTAGCCATGAAATGATTTGATGCATGATGAGCATCTATGTGACGTCTACGGACGATCTATGTTTAAAAGGGAAAGTTTATGATTATAAAGGTCTCCATGGGAATTCATGGATGAGATATATTTTAGAACGGAATTTTATGCATAAAAAAGAGCTAGATGGAGAATTATAGTTTTATTGTAAAGTTATTGAAATGTTTTACTTTAAACTCTTTGAATAGCATATTTCAAATGTTTTCTATTGGAGGGACCCTTTTAGATCACTGTTAGCTAGCCGCAGGGAGTGCTAGCCCTGGTGCACCATGATTATGTTAAGGCTTCGGCCTAGGATACTGTGACGGGCATATGACTGCCTAAGACACAGGGATTTAGGGTAGACTTATGTCTATGCCTACAGTGATTACCATACCCATTGCTATGTACCATACCCATTGCTATGTGCTTGGGAAATTTAGGGTGGACTTATGTCTACGCCTACAGTGATTACCCCTCCCTTGCTATATGCTTGGGGAAGATGATGATCTGTCAGGAAAGAACTCCAATAAACTACTGCATTTTTCTTAAAGATTAAATAACTTCATTTATTACTTACCATGCATAATTGATTTGCTCTACTGTTACTGATTTAATCATATTTTATCTTTTGAACTGTTTAGTTTTTCTTTCAATAAATTATGGTTAAATGCTTAATGTTTCTATTATTAGCTTTACACTTTGATTTCAATTATTAAACTTATTGCGAAACATTCGTGCTTGGTTTGCCCTGTTTCTGTTATAGTGTAATTTATCCATTCACTGAGATGTGGTAATCTCACCCCTCTTCTGTTTCCTCCCCACAAAGAGTCAGAGAAACTTTGATTCAGCTACAGCTCCGTTGGAGGCTGAATATAGTATTGGTGAGCCCCAGTTTAGACAAGGTTCCGTTGTACTGGTTGTATAGTTTAGTTTATATCTAGTGTATCTCCATGAACTTACAGGCAGGATTCTCGCTTCTTGTGTACTTTGATGTGTTGTTTGGAAAACAGTTTTATGTTTTACAACTATGTGAATATTATGAGGCCATGGGTCAAGTTGAATCACAGATGTTGGATTCCTGATATATATATATATATATAAATACATATAAACAGTATTTTCTGATATTGGATGTGGCATATGTGGCCAGTTATATTTATTATGTATTCTGGATTGTGTGCTGGATGCTTGTGCATGCTATGTGTTAGGCTTGCAGCTAGGGGAAAACCCTTATGCCGTGCCGGTCATGTGTTCCATCATTTGGGGCCGTGACAGATTTAATCCACACGGGCAATCTGGTAAAACATATTCGTGTTGGCCTATGATTTTAACTCCATATAATCTTCCTCCATGGATGTGTATGAAGAGAGAATTTATGTTTTTGACAATAATAATTCCGGGTCTATCGAACCCTAAGAGTAAGATAGATGTTTATATGGAGCCGCTCATAGATGATTTGAAGATGTTGTGGAATAAAGACATTGTAATTTATAATGTATCCTTAAAGCAAAATTTTGTGATGAAGGCAGCATTGACGTGGACTATAAATGACTTCCATGCTTATGGAATGTAATCAGGTCGGTCAACTGCAGGAAAGCTTGGTTGCCCAATTTGTATGAATCAGTCGAAAGCATTTTATCTTAAGCACAGTCGTAAGGTAACATTCTTTGATTGTCACCGTAAGTTTCTTCCACTTAATCATCCTTATAGGAAGAATAAAAATTCATTCAAGAAGCGTTGTGAGGAACACTTTCCCATTCCAAAATGGTTTAGTGGTGAAGAGATATGGGATATAGTTAGAGAAATACCTACCATCCAAGAATTTCAAGGAACCCATCTACCTGGGAGTAATAGGGATCATAATTGGAAAAAACAAAGTATACTTTGGAGTTTACCATATTGGAAAACACAACTTTTGCCTCACAATATATATGTGATGCACACAGAGAGAAATTTGTTTATGAACTTATTTAATACAGTAATGGACATAAAAGGTAAGACAAAAGATACATGTCAAGCCAGACTTGACATGGGTGAAATTTGCAAACGTAAGCAACTTGAGATGCAAAAAATTGGCCATGATAAGTACATAAAGCCCCAAGCAAAATATACTTTGAGTAAATCACAACGGTTAGCAATATTTGAGTGGGTAAAAGATTTGAAGTTGCTAGATGGATATGCATCCAATTTGGCCAGGTGTGTGGATATGAAAAAGGCAAAGTTGCATGGTATGAAAATTTATGATTTCCATATGTTCATGCAACGCTTGTTGCCCATTTCGTTTGACGTATTACCGAGGCCTATTTGGAATCCACTTGTTGAGCTTAGCTTATTTTTTATCTACAATGTTAAAGATAGATCACTTGAGGAGTATGGAGGAAAATATTCCTATTATATTGTGCAAACTTGAATAGATATTTCCTCCAAGCTTTTTTGATTCAATGGAGCATCTTCCTATCCATTTGCCTTATGAAGCTCGGATTGGAGGTCCAGTTCAATATCGATGGATGTACTTTTTTGAAAGGTGTGTCTATTTGTCTAAATAATTTACTTTATGTAACTGATATATGATTTACACTACCTAATGACTTTATTGATTATTGTTTAGGTTTTCGCGAACTTTAAAAGAAAAAGTCAAAAATAAAGCTCGAGTGGAGGGGTCTATATGTGAAGCGTATATAGTAGAGGAAATGTCAACATTTGCTTCTTATTATTATCCCTTGGATGTATGTTCAAGAAGGACTAGAATGTCACGTAATGATGGAGGTAAAAGTTCTTCCTCTCACACACCTATGTCAATTTTCAACTATCCTGAACATGGCAGTGAAAAATCACAATCTGTGTTCCTTAATGACCGTGACATGAGAGCTGGCATTTTGTACATTCTTAATAACTGCGAAGAGGTTCAGCCTTACTTAGAGTAAGTGTAAATATAAATTTTACACATAAATCATTGCGCACGTACTGTTATATTCAAAGTCAACTTCACAATTCATTTATATTATATTTTATAGGATGTACGCTGAATTTTTGAAGGAGTTAGTTCCTAATATTTCAGAATCTCAAATTGACTCTGAGATTGCTTCCAATTTTCCTATGTGGTTTAGAGAATATGTAAGTATTTTACTTAATTATGAATTTTTTCTTGACTCATATGTTATATAAGATAACATCTTTTTTGAACTAGGTGGAAAACCCAACAAATAATATTCAAGATCATATTTTACAAGTTTTAGCTTGGGCTCCACTTACGAAGGTTGAATCATGGCCAGTATATATAATCAATGGATATAGGTTTCATACTCTTAATCATAGCAAAGGCAAGCAAGCTTTAAATTATGGTGTATGTGTACGAGGCACTAATGGACAAATAGAAGATGACTTCTATGGGATATTAACTGATATTTTTGAAGTAAATTTCATTGGTTGGCCTATCAAAAGAGTAGTTCTTTTTAAGTATCAGTGGTTTGACAATACTCCTAATCAAGGTACAAAAGTACAAAGGTACATCACCAATATGGATTTGTTGAAGTAAAATAATCGAGAAGATACAATCGGGCATACGATCCTTTTATACTTGCACAACAAGTTGAACAAGTGTATTATACACCGTATCCAGAGGGTCATAATGGTTGGTTGGGTGTTATTAAAATAAAGGCACATAGTACAATAAATGCTCCTAGTGCTCAACAAACTGAAAGAGATGTTCCGTATCAACATGAAGTTCAAGATCTTCCAATGATACAAGTTGACACAAATGTATATGAAGATTCACTTGTAGATGGAGATGGTGATGTAGAGGAAATTGGTGTGGACATGATTAACCAAGCAAAAGTAGATATGTCAAATGAAGATGTTTATGCTTCTTCAGATAGTAAGAATGAATTTAGTGATTCAGAATCATCCGTTGACTAATTTAGGTTAGATTATAATATATTATAATGACCTTATTGCAATAATAAAAGGAGTTATGATTACTGTTATTTTGGTAATTTGTATTAATTATAAATTTGTTTTCTTTTTTTAATTTACAGATGGGTGACACAGGTCGAGGACGTGGTCGAGCCACTAGGGCTCGTGGGAGAGGACGTGGTAAAGTGACTTATTCCACTCCTACTGAGGATGATTCCACCCAATCCACCCCAGTCATTCAGGGATCATCAACACCATCTTCATCCACACAGCCTTCTCCTATCACATTGGGTACTCATGCACCTTTATCCGTTCAGCCTGATGAACCACATGATGGGAGGACTTTGATTGCTCCTAGAGATTTCCATTTTGAGTAAGTCAACTGCGTTTATTAGCATATTAGTTTGTATAATTAAATTGGGGATTTATGCTAACTTATATTTTTTCTTTGAAATAAGATTTGACATTACTAGAGGACTGTCAAATATTATTGCCAATGCATTAGATCTCACTTCACTGGACCTTGGACATGTTGGAGTGAGGTCCCGAAGTGTGAAAAGACTGTATGGTTTGCAAACTTTCGTGTAAGTTTATTTTTTTAAGCATATTTTTAATTAGTATGCAAGTGTATTTTATAATTGTTAACTAACTAGTTCTTTTATTTGCAGGAAACATATAGATGGCTTCCTGCTCATGACCATACAGTTAGGAGGATTTTTGACCATAAAGGTAAAAAATGCCTCAAAAACCTTATGAACAAACTCAGAGCGGAAAAAGGAAAAACCAATTGGGTCCATCCATCTGTTAGGGAGTAGTTGAATCAAAAATGGAAGAGTCCCCAGTGGCTAGAGAAGAGTAGCAAAGCCAAGCACAACCGGTTAGTGGATGTAGGTGCTTCATCATACACTGGTGGGTCGATCTCTACAGTTAAGCATAGAAAGAGATTGGTATAACTTTATGGCAATTTTGTTTAATTCCAATTTTTTGTGTTATTTTGTCTCACATGTATTAACATTTTAATAATGAATTTGTTGTAAAAAGATGACCTGCATAGAGAGCCTACTGCTTTCGAGATTATGGAGCGGACCAAGAAGTTAAAGGATGGACAGTGGTCTTGTCAGAAGATTGAACGTGTTGCTGTATGTATATAATTTTTAATATGTAAAGTTAAACATATATCTTATGTTCAACTTGTCATTTTTACCATTAATTTTAAATGTGCAGACTGAGTATCACCAGCGTCGGGTTCAGTCCACAGAGAGTGTGGGAGAGAGCTCATTAGCATCTGATAATGCTCTCTACCTAGAGGTTGTCGGAGGTCTGAGACATAAGGACAACATCTTTAGGATGGCGAGCTAGGCCCTATGTTGCTCACTTCAACATGTCTTGCATCATCTTCGTAGGCACTTAATAGTGTAGAGTTGGTCCAGTTAAGGGCCAAGGTTGCTGCCCTTTCTATGGAGCTCATGGGAAAGGATGCTATTATCAGTTAAATCACCGATCGTCTCCACAAAATTGAGAGGGCAACACGGTTTTTATTTCAGCACCTTGGAGTTTCTACTCTTCCAAGTGCCACTTTAGTGCCAGATCACTAACTTTCTGATCCTTCAGTTCATAACTAGCAGTGTGACCCATCACATGAGACCCAGCCAGCTCCTCCTAAACATCATAATAATGCAGATACTACCAATGATCCATCTTAAAATAAACTTGAGTTGTATAAATTTAATTCGAACAATGTTTAATCAATTTGTTTAAGTTATTTTTAATTAACTATTCTAAATGTTCTTTAATTTTTATTTTATAACATGTTTTCATTATTAATTGAATTGTTGTATTTATACCATTGGAATTGATTTGTTGGATCGTTGATTCTGCTCTGAATTGTTTTTGTAATTGAGTTAAGGGAATTACAAAAAATAATTGAATTATTTCAAGATTTTCCAAATTTTGCGACCGATTTTCTCAAATTTGTGACCGATTAATACAATGACAAAATTTGCAACCACATAATCGGTGGCAATATATGAGTATTTTTTAAAAATGGCGATTGTGATTCATGTGAAATAGAGACCGATTTTTATTTAAAAGTCTATCACAAATTTTTGCCACCATCACCAATCGGTCGCTAAAAGAGTTGCGACCAACATAACTGCAACCTTCATTAATCGGTCACAATTCCGTTGCTAAATTTTTAGCGACTGATTATTTCGGTCGCAATACAACCTTTTTTTTGTAGTGTATTTTGGGCAAACTAACAATGTGAATCTTAGATCTGTAAACTCATTTAGTTTTATTCTCCTAATTATGAGTGTATGAGTTATATTCCCTAAAAATATCAATTTGTTACATGTCAGTTATTTACTTAGTTCCTAAAAATATCAAAATCAATGTATATTATTCTTTGAAAGGACTAATTTTGATATTTTCATGTTCTAACCCATGCACTAAAGAGAACTCAGAGAATAAAATTAAATGGATCTATAAATTCATAAACTAAATTTTAGTTCAATATTTTTGGTCCTGTCAAATATTCCCTATAATCAAGATATCCTTTTTTTTTTGGTGAAATCCAATTAATTATGTTAAAAGAACAAAATTTAGGTGCAATTATGAAGTGTTTGTTACCAGGTTTTTCAGTGGAATTATGACATGTGAAGAAACTTTTTTATTTTAATCAATAACGTGGTATTGAGTTATAAAAAATGTCAACTTGTTAGGTTTTTATCATAGAATATGATAACAAATACCTAAGAAACTTCATCTAAGGTTTGTCCATGACAAAACCATGTATAATAACATGTAGAAACAACTCATGTACATTGAGCATCCAAGAAAGAATTATGTCAAAAGAATAAAACTTAAGTGCGGTTCTGAAATGGTTGCTATTATATTGTTTGATAGACTTCTGATATGTGCCGAAACGTTTTTGAAAGAATCAATAATGTGATGTTAAGTTGTAAAAAGTGTCTGTGTTGTGTTTTCGTTAAAGCATCTGATAGCAAATACCTAAAACATTTCACCTAAGATTTGTCTATGTCAATAGAAAAACAGCTCACATACATCAATCTTGAGAACAGATAATCCAAAATGAAAGGCTTCATACTATTATAAGGACATATCGATCGATACCAGAAATATGCTATTACCAACTTACCATTGCCAACGGGTTGATCATCCCAGAAGATGATAGGCAATACAAGAAGCATGCCATTTATATACATCATTTCAGCAGCACTTCTAGCTTCCTCCAAAGTAATATTTCTATTTGCTACACCCTTCAGAAGCTCTTGTTCTACCAACTTGGAGGCAAGTTCAAGAAGCCTTTTGGCAGTGCACCCAGGTAGGATCTTTTCAAACAAAGGCATGACAAATTCCTTTTCTTTAGTTATAAAAGCAACATTCATATGTGTACCTTCAGCAATATAACCTTCATCATCCATCCAAATCGAAGAAAATGCTCCTTTCTCTTCAGCTTCAAGTTTGGCAAGGACATTTGGAAGATAATCCACATTTTTTTACTGTTGCAAATAGTGGTGGCTTTATGGGAATACTGGATGTAATCACTTTAACCCCTTCGTCGCAGTGCTCGAAAATCTTATCAGGAATAACTACTGCATAGAATACAGATGTTGGGCATCCTATGTTTGACACAGAAAAGTCCCCAGGACCTGCACTTAGCCAGTATTTCAGAATTCCTTCCTTGCACTTTGATACTGCAACTAACTGTATAATAATGGTTCGAAGAGCTGCCCGAGACAACGGAGAGGATAACTTTACTTTGGGGAGTGACCTTAGGAAGCGGTCAAGGTGATCGTCCATCTCATAGAGGTACCTATTCATGATAAACCGCATATATAAATACCAAATCCAACCCAAAATCAAAGTAAAACCAGACATTGTTGAGAGAGTAGTTTCAGTATTTCAAACAAGATTGATCTTTCTTAAAAAATTGTGTCCTATGTAGCACAAGCAAAAGTACAAAATCAGTTTTTCAAATGAGATTGATCATTTTTTAAAATTTGTGTCCAATGTTACACAAGCACAGGTAAAAATATTGCACCTCATACAAATATAGGTGCAGAATATAATAATGTTTTAGAAATATAAAGTATAAGTATGACAATATATACTATTTATATAAATATTTTTTAATATATAACAATTTTACAACAACAAAAAATAGATAATGTACTTTAAAAAAAGAGGATGTTTATAAAATATTCAAAATGTATCCAAATAAAAAATTTTAAAAAATTAATAAATTGAAATTCACTGTAAATTTAAGAGATTAAAATATGACCATACCCTAGTTTATATAACTTTATTAAAAGTGAAACAGAGTAAAATATGTATGCATGCAACTTTTGTACATATTAGTTTTTTTAAATGAAAGTTATTGTTAAATTTGGAAGATTTAATTTCAAATCTCTATATTCAAATAGTTATAACTTTGTAATTGTATCTACAAATTAGTCTATATATATATATATCCAAATCAAACTTTCAAAAAAGAAAAATGATAGTACATGATATGTATTTTAGAGTACCTAAAAGTATTAAAAAAATTACTTATATTAGATATGACAGATATGAAATATTCATATTAAATACGATATAAATTTTTAAATTAATTATGAATAGATAGATTTTATTGAATTTGCGATGTCTGTGTACATGTGTATATTTCATAGACCCAAAGCTTTTGCTATATATATTTGCTTACCCATTGAAAATAATAGCTGAATCACAGAGACCATGCCCGCGGTGTACCATGTGATCATCAATGGGCAGAACCATCATTGCTGGGTCAAGTATGATGCCTCCATAATGACTTGAATACATTGCTGCGTAGGTTTTGTTCCGAATGCATTCCTCGCTTCATGAAACTTTTCAACCAACTGTATGATGCACCGTGAATAAAAGTTTAGATTGTTAGTAAAAATTCATTATTATAATTTTATTATAATATCTCACGATATATTGTTCATGTATATCATTACGGATACCAATATTGTATCTCATACGAGTAAAGGTATTAGATATAGTAATTTTTTTAAGATATAAGATATGGGTCCGATGATATATACTATATAAATAAAGAATATTACATAATTTATAAAAGTAAAAGTAAATAATGAACTTTCTATAATATATATAATCAATCAACTAAAATAATAATCCAAGTTTTCTAACATAATGTCAAGCTCAAATAAATTAATGAAAATTAAATCAAAATATAATATAATATCAATTTTGTGCATGCATCTTTATGTGTATTAATTGTTTTAAATAAAAAATACTACAAGATAGCTAAATGATTACAATATGCGTCATCTTAAATGATGCAACATCAATAATAATTGCAAAGGTGCATGAATAATGCGAGGTCAACACACAAACAAACAATCACTAAAAGAAAAAGAAAAAAAAAAGCAGTTAAAAGGAATTTCTCCCACTACCAAGTTTGATTTGGGAGCTTGCTGGAGCTAGAAATGTCAACTTTTTGTTATTGGGGCAAATTATTGTTCCTTGTGTGGTTTAGTCGAAAAACTGTTTGGTCTCTGTCATCTAAAGTGTATCATTTAATTTTATTTTATTTTATTTTTGTAATTTTGTTATGTTATCACTTAGTAATACACTCTGATATATTTTTTTTTCTAAATTTTAACATAAATAAATATGTGAATGTTAAAGTGATGAATAATTTCATTGTTAATTATCTATTTTATTTATAATTTATATAATTTCATAGTATTTTAAGACTAGTACTAGAATTAAACTAACCAATTCAATTTTTATATATATCATTTTGATTCAAACAATGACTTCAAAAAATTATAGCATTGTCCAAAATATAAGTGAAACATATTTTAAACAATAAAATTAAATTATTCATCATTTTTATATAATTTGATGCTATTAAAATGTAAATGAAAAATATCACATAGTAGTTAAGTGATTATATAATAAATCACAAAAGACTAAGTTTAAACCACATTACGGAAAACTGATTTTGTGCAAAACTACAAGAGAATAATATGTAAGTTACCCTTGTTATTAAGACATTCTATAAGTTATAACCAAAATAACACATACATTCCAAAATATGGCCTTATCAATAGTATTACGTATATCTATGAAGTATTAATATTTAAAAAATAGAGTTGTAATACATTTGATATTCCTATCAGATTTGAAACAATGCTTTAAATTGTCTTAAATACTATATATTTATATATTATTATAATATAACAATAACTATCAATGGTGTCACTCTCTTATAAAAAAAATTCCTTCTAAATTAAAAATATTATATGAATGACATTTGGTACATTAATTGAAATATTATTTTTAAATAACTACAATAATATATATATATATATATATATATATATATATATATATATATATATATATATATATATATATATATATATATATGGAAATAGATAATCATGAAAGAAAACTTCATATCATAAATATATGCAAAAAAAGATCTATAAATTTTTTAATGATAAAATAAAATAAATTATGTGATATAAAAAAATTAATTAAATAAATGAATTAAATTATTTTTAAGACACATTTCTTTTAAAATCTTAGTGAGCAAATTGAAAAATTCTTACTGTCTATTTGAGAATGTGGGGCGTTACTGTGAAAAACTGATGTTAAACAAATGTAAAAATAATATTTAGGACAAAATTTACGAAAATTGTTTGAGTAGAATTGATTAGGAATGTCTTTGGTAGTAATTTACAAAAATGTCTTTGAAAATAACCTTATTATTCAAAAGTAATAATTATTTTATAACAAATATTTTTGCATTATTTAAAAATAATCACATACATACATATATCTTGAACAATATTCAATTAATATAAAAAATACAATAACATACTTTCTTTATTTTAAGTTTTAAAAAACCATCCCCTATGCTATTATGTATAATGCCTCCAATTTACGAACAGGTGAAACAAACATTTTTTTTTCACAATAAGATATTTTTCATAACAGGCATAACACTATTTTTTGTCATGGAAATAGATATATATTGGTTTTCTCATGTATATACATTATACAAATCAAGTTATAAATGTCAAAATAACAATAGAAGTAGGAATCCTGCCTGTAGCGTTCAGAGCACTCTAGAATACAAACACAGTATAATTCAAAAACCGTGAGCCTTGGAAGCAACGTAGACTCACCCACATAATATGTCACCTAACTGATCACCTATCTGCAGGATCAGACTCTGTATTTTCATCTGAAAAATGTAAAAATATTGTATAGTGAGTTTGACAACTCAGTGAGTAGACCGTAATTTTATTTTTAAATAATAATGTTTTACTATAAACAAATATGTTTTACTAAAAATGTAGAAATATCGTATAGTGAGTTTGACAACTCACTGAGTAGACCGTAATTTTATTTTTAAATAATAATGTTTTACTATAAACAAATATATTTTTATTTGTTTAATATAAATCATTCTCAATGTTAAATAATAAAATTAAATCATATGTTGGCCTAAGTTTACATTCATAGTTCAAGAATAGTATAGGGTAAGTCATAGCAAGCATTATCTACTCATTAGGTAAAAGTTTCAAGTTAGACAGCCCCAAAATGCATGTTTTTAAGCTAAATTTGACAAAATAGATCTCAAAATCGAATTTGAAGAGTCCGAAAACTTAAGAAATGACTTTAGAATCGCAAAATTTAATCTCTAAAAACTTGGTCAACGCAATAGAGTGCAAGTACACACGCTGCACGCGTCACCTATAGGGGCTGCGCATGGGCTTCACACGTCAGGATAGAGAAAGCACGTGGCAGCGCGTGAGGCTTCTCCAGAGGTGATCTGAGTCCAAAATTTGAGATTTGAAAGTTTTTTCAGCTTCTGATCCATCTATGATGTTAATTTTTCATTTTGAAAACTCGAAATAGGAGTTTCAAATTTTATTTTTTTGGGATATTTTTTCCTCTATTTTTCGGCCAATTTTCTAAAAATCAATTCATCGTTTTGAGTCCGTTGGTGGTGGTGGTGTCAAAATCTGAGGTTCAGAAGTACTAAAAATCTAGAGAGAGAAAATGAGGTTTCTAGAGAGAGAAAATAGAGTTTAGAGGGAGATTTTCCAATTGCTTCATGCCATCTCTGCAGTAGATAGGATAAAAATATATGAGGGACCATTTGGCAAAATTTCAATTATTGGGAAATATTCTTGCAATTTTTGTTATTCACATTTTGACCCTTAAATTTTGAAAAAATTACACTTTGATCCCAAAACTTGGATCCTCACATCTTCTCAAAAATCTTCATAACTAGGTGATATATAATCAAAATCATTTAATCCAATAATATTCTTCCCTAATTCTTCCTTTAAGTTGTGATTTTTCTTTAATTTAGGGTTTTTCTATTTATTTAGGGTTTTCTTTAATTTAGACTATTATAGACTGTATGATATATATCAAACAATTCTTAAGATTGTTTTGAAACAAACTCCCCAATTATGCTTTTATGCTATAGAAAGAAGATAATTTATTGTGCGTATTTGGAGCCTTGGTGTGTGTATAGTCACAGCATTTCAATGAATCTTTTGGTTGGTTCAATATTTTTTTATTTTCGGAAGAAATCTTCCCCTACTCTCTCTTTTTTATTTTAAATTTTCACTTGCTTCCTTTCACATTTTTACATTGCATATATATAGATAAATAATTATATGATTGAGTTTTTTTTATCAAAATTAAATCTTTCTGAAGTAATTTTAAAAGCTAACTCTCCACATTCCTTTGATACTTTTAAGATTTCATTCTTTAAAAGCCTTGTGTACGTGATGTACAATGCCCAAGAAACAACGAAATTAGATTCAAAATTTAGAAAGTGTATCTTCTTAGGGAATGCTGATGGAATCAAGGGATACTGTTTGTGACATCCCACTACCCACAAAGTTGTCATCAGCAAAGATATAATTTTTACAGAGGATAAACTACAACAGAAAGACGACAATAGCACTTTGAAAGAAAAGGAAAAGATTCAGGTAGACAATAATAAAAAAGAAAATCAAAATTCTTCTGAAGTAGTACTAGAGCATGAAGAAGAAGAACCAATCGAGTTTGAGGAACAAGAAATTCGTTGATCTACTTGTTAAAAAAGATGACTTACTTGGCACTCGAAATATGTTATTGAGAACAATGTTGCATACTGTCTTTTAACAGAGGATAAAGAGTCATCAACTCTACATGAAGCTTTAAATGGCCCCAATGCATCTCAGTGGATGACAATAATGCAAAAAGATATTGAAGCTCTTCACAAAAGCAAGACATAGAAACTTGTGCCATTACCACATGGTAGAAAATCCATTGGTAATAAATAGGTCTAGAAGATCAAGCGAGATAACAATGATCAAGTAAAACGGTTTCGTGCAAAATTGTTGGTAAAAGGGTATGCTTAGAAAGAACATATCGATTTCAATGACATATTTTTTCCTGTGGTTCAACTCACAACAATGAGTTTAGTCTTAACAATGTGTGCTACATTCAATCTACATCTAGCGTAACTGGATGTAAAGACTATTTTTCTTTATGGTGACCTTGAAGAAGAGATTTATATGCTCTAACCAGAAGGTTTTGTAGAAGAAGATAAAAGGAGCTTGGTTTGCAAGTTGAACAAATTTTTATATGGTCTCAAACAGGCGCCGAGATGTTGGTATAAGAGATTTGATTCCTTCATTATTTGCCTTAAGTACAATAGACTCAATTCAAATCCTTGTACTTATTTTAAGAGGTTTGGTGATTAATACTTTATCATACTATTATTACACTATAAGAAAAGCGGGGAATGGCGACGAGTGTTTAACGACGGTCACAAAAAACTGTCTCTAAAGCCATGTTTAACGACGGTTTATGAACCGTTGTTAAAGTTGGGCACTTAACGACGGTTCTACACAAAACCGTCGTTACATACGGACAGTTAAGATTCAATCGTGGTCATCTGCGTCGACTTGGGGCCAGGGAAATATATTACGGACATTACGATGGTTTTTAGAAAACCGTCGTAAAATTACGACGGTTAGACATAAAACCGTCGTAATTTTACGACGGTTTTTTTACAAACCGTTGTTATTTAACGATGGTTTAAAGAAAACCATCGTTAAATTATAACATTCGGAATTTGGACCGTTACTCGATGTTCGTGTAGTTTAACAACGATTTTAGGAAAAACCATCGTTAAATTTACAAGTTACGACGGTTTTTTAAAGAACCGTCGCTAAACCCATTTAGCGACGATTTTTTTTTGTTTAACGACGGTTATTAACGGTCGTTAAACCACGCGTCCGTTTATAAATTAAATTGTCCTCCTTATTTTTGTTACAACAGTCTCTCGATAGCTTTTTTTTGCATAATACACTCTATAAAATTATTTGTTGTGACTTTTAAGTTTTTGTACTGTGGTGTTCTTTGTGACTTGTTTTATTTATTCTCAAGGTATGTCATTTAATTTTTTAATTGTATTTGATTACTTTTTTTATATATTGTATGTTCAAAATATTTTCTTATATTATTTTTTATTTTCTTTTGTAAAGATATTCTGACGTTAGGACGACACTTTGATTTTGATTTTTGTGCGTTATTTATTTGGAATCATTTTAAAGGTATGTAATCTAATTAATTTGATTTTGAATGAATTTATTTCAAATTATTGTATGTTAGATTGCGATAATATTAAATATTTTATGTACTTACTATTTTTTTATAAATATATTTGACATTGTGATGTACATTGTATGAATCAATTTTAAAATTTGTGTTATTTTTGTGATATTTATGATGTTTAATATTATAATATATAGTATGTTCGTTGAAAACATGTAAGGAGAAATACATTTATATAATAACATAAATTTAGTAAATAAATTGAAGTGTGTAATTGATTAAATAAAATAAAAAAGTTTAATAAATAGATAGAGTAAGTATTGAAAACAATTTTTAAAAAATTGTGACACTACTTTAAAAATATACGTATGTTTTAATAAAAATTTAAGAAATATATATAATATTATAAATTTAGTATAAAATGATAGTGAATTTTGTTTTAAATATAAGTTATTTACTGTTTTAAAAATATTATTAAAATTAATGTAAATAAATTAAAAGTAGTTATTATATTGATAAACGTATTTAAATAATATACATAAATTAATAATAGTCAAATTATATTACAGTTGTTAATAAAATATTAAAATATTTATTCAGGTGATGAGATAAAATAATAAATGTTAATAAATAGACAAAATTAGTATTAGAAATTAGTTTTAGAAAAATAAAACTCATTTAAAAATACACGTAGTTTTTAAAAAATGGAAACAAATTTATAATAACATAATTTTAATATGTATGCTAGTAGTGTAATAATTTTTAATGCACTTTGTTATTACACTAGATTCTCTATTCAAGAACTAACAAGATCTTAGATGTAATTGAGTAGAATTATTCTTGAATATATGGCCCTTATATGGGCCACAGATTTTATTTTTTTAAATAGGGAATTGAAATTACAATTCTTTATCTGAATTCGTTAGAAATTTTACCATGTAAATACTATAATTGAAATCCTAGCGGCAGCTGTAAAATAATATTTTAATTTTTTACTGCTAGTGGTTTTCCTTTCCAAAAAATTTAGATTCGTAGAAATTCGATCATGAAACTCATCCTTTTAATTAATTACACTAGATTCTCTATTAAGGAACAAACAAAATCTTAAATGTAATTGAGTAGAATTATTCTTCAATATATAGCCCTTGTATGGGCCACTGATTTTACTTTTTCAGATAGGGAATTGAAAATTTCAATTCCCTATAAGAGTTCATTAGAAATTTTACCATGTAAATACTATAATTGAAATTGTAACGGCAGATGTAAAATCATAATTCAATTTTTTTCCTGCTAGTGGCTGTTTTTTCCAAAAAAATCAAATTCATAGAGATTTGATCATGAAACTCATCCTTTTAATTAATGACAATAACGAAGATTTTTTATTTAGTGCTTCATTAAATGTCCATTATCATAAAATTTGTCAAAAATGTTTTACACGTAAAACATTTTACACCTCTTCAAAATGTGTTGTGTTTTATGCACAATCAATTGCAAATCCCTTCTCATGTAAAATAGTCATGTTTTCTTTTAGTTCAGATTAAGAGTTATTTAGGTTAATTGTTATCTAAATTCATAATTATTTCAGAAATGGATAAATCTTGGATCAATAAACCTCGACATTGAATAGAGTACCTAAATGGTTTAGACGGATTTTTGGAATTTGCAAATGCCAACTCTGGGGTTGAAGGTAGAATAATATGCCCATGCCCAAAGTGTAGATTCAAAAAATGGCAACTCATCGAGGTCGTGCGCCAACATTTGATCGTCAAACCATTTCCGGAGGGATACACTTTTTGGAGTTTGCACGGAGAAATGATTACAGAAGAACCTACTGTAGGACATGCTATAATGCCAATTGAGGTCTCAGAACCCATAGTTCGAGATGACCTTGTCTAGAACATAGTCTGTGATGCATTCGGGATTCACCCCGAAAATGAGAGCATCGCTTTTATGGATATGCCAGTTCCGCAGTCAGTAGAAAGGATGGATGATAGTGTCAAAGATTTTTATGAGTTACTGAAAGATGGTGAACAACCGCTCTATGAAGGGTGTGAAAAGTATTCAAAACTTTCTTTCTTGGTGAAATTGTATCACATCAAGTGTTTGTGCGGCCTAAGTGACAAAGCAATGTCGATGGTACTTGAGTTGCTTGTCAATGTATTCCCAGATGCCAAGATTCCGCCTTCATTTTACGAGGCTAAAAAAGTCATTAATAAGTTGGGGTTGAACTACAAAAAAATTCATGCATGTCAGAATGATTGTATGTTATACTGGGGTGAGCATAAAGTAGAGAAACTTGTAGTAAGTGCTCGGCACCAAGGTGGAAACCGAAACAAAAGGGGGAGAAGCGAAAAAAGGTGCCTAATAAAATTCTTAGATACTTTCCAGTTAAGCCAAGATTGCAGAGGTTGTTCATGTCTTCTAAAACTGCTGAATTTATGAGATGGCATTCTGAAGCCAAAATTTCTGACAGCATCATGAGGCATCCAAAAGATTCTGAAGCATGGAAGAGATTTGATCTTCTAAATCCTCAATTTTCATCAGATCTGAGAAATGTTCATTTGGGCCTTGCAACATATGGTTTTAATCCATTTGGAAACCTATCTACAAATTATAGTATATGGTCAGTTCTGCTGATTCCGTACAATCTTCCTCCTTGGATGTCTATGAAACAGAGTTCATTCATGTTGTCAATGATAATTCCAGGGAAAAAAGCACCGAGGAATGATATAGATGTGTTTTTACAGCCACTGATTGAAGAGTTGAAGGTGTTAAGACGTACGATGCATTTGGCAAAGAAATGTTCAATATGCATGCAGCTCTTTTGTGGACAATCAGTGATTTTCCTAGCCTTGAATGTTTATCAGGCTGGAATACTCATACTGGATTAGCCTGTCTATACTGTAACTTTGACTCTACTCCAGTCCGTCTCCCTCACAGTCGAAAGTGGTATTTTATGGGACATCACTGCTTCTTATCTCTGGGTCACAAATTCAGGCTAGCCCGCAATAGGTTTGACGAAAAAGAGGAAAGAAGAAACCCTCCTCCGCAACTGAGTGGTGTAGACATTTTAAGACAAGTCGATGATATTGAAGTTGTCTTTGGAAAAAATGTGGAAACTAATGTTGAGACTCAACAACGGCGTTCCCGAGGTCAGGGTTCGGTTGATGCTGGAACTCAACAATGGCGTAAGAAAAGTATATTTTTCAAACTTCCGTATTGGACGAATAATATGTTGCGTCATAATCTTGACGTCTTGCATATTGAGAAAAATGTCTGCGACAACATCATTTACACTTCACTTAATGATTCTGGCCGTTCAAAGGATCACGTAAATGCACGGAAAGACTTAAAAGAGTTCGGTGTGAGGCCTGAGCTGTGGCCAGATGCTGACGGTAAATATCCACCTGCTTTGTTCACGTTGACAAATGCAGGCAAGGAAGTATTTCTGAAAACACTTAAGAATGTATCTGTACGTGACAGTTATTCCAGTAATATCTCCAAATGTATTGACGTAAGACAGTGTATGATCGGAGGACTAAAAAGTCACGACTGTCACATCCTTATGGAACAACTGTTACCGTTAGCCATAAAAAAGACACTTCCGAAGTCGGTATCTGCAGTTCTGATCGAGTTCTCTTCATTCTTCCAGCAACTGTGTTCCAGATTTTTGAATGTTAATGAACTTGATCAACTTCAAAATCGAATCATGATGACGCTGTGCCATCTTGAAATGTTATTTCCGTCGTCTTTCTTTACAGTCATGGTGCACTTGACTGTACATTTGGTCATGGAAGCGAAGTTAGGAGGATCAGTTCAATATCGTTGGATGTATCCCGTCGAAAGGTAAAACATTAAAAACACATAATTCCAATTTCTTGCATTATTGTTAATCCATTATTATTCATTTAATCTATGTCCTCTAGATACTTGGGTAAACTTAAATCTTTCGTGCGGAATAGAGCAAGGCCAGAAGGTTCAATAGCAGAGTCGTATATTGCAAGAGAAGTTTTGTTATTCTGTTCCAGGTATATAGATGGTGTTGACACTGTCTTCAATCGTCCTCTTCGTGTGGATGATCGACCCGATGTTGGGACGTCTGACAGGGGTTTGTTCCCACCAATAGGAAGACCAGTTGGTGGATTTGATTATTTCACCATTTCTCCCCGGGAAAAATTGCAGGCTCATCGGCATGTCTTGACAAATTGCAAAGAAGTTGATCCTTACTTAAAGTAAGTTAACTCACACTTAGCTACACGATTATACAACTTTTTGTCCTGTGTAGCATTAAGTGTTTAGACAATGTTTTCTCAATAGGAAATTTAGAGACTATGTACGGCATAGTTTAAGAAGTCGGACGCGATCATCTACCGAGATAGATAAAAAAGTCCATAGAGAATTTTTCTCTTGGTTTTCGCGTCGTGTAAGTATTTCAACATGGTCACATTAAATTCATATGTCAAATATGAGTACAACTCATCCTTTATTCATTTTCCATATCGCAATTGATGCCGATGGATCGCAGTGTGCTGATTTAAAATATCTCGCACTTGGTCCACTAGATAGAGCACGTCGATACAGTGCTTACAATGTCAATGGATTCAAATTTCGAACTTTAGAGCAAGACCAAGGGATGACATCTCAAAATAGTGGAGTTTACGGTACTTTCGGGATGAGGAGTTATGCAAGTAGTAGTGATACGAATATGCAATTTAGTGGCGTCCCGTATTACGGAAAACTATTGGACATTGTCGAGTTAAACTACCATGGCCATTTTAGAGTCGTATTATTTAAGTGTATGTGGGCCAACACAACTACAACGAGAGGAATTGCAATTGATGAATTCGGGGTGTCATCGGTTGATTTTTCTCGGTTGATTCATACTGGTAAAAATGATGATGACGAGCCATACATCCAGGCATCTGAGGCTCATCAAGTATACTATGTACAAGATGAGTTGGACAAGAACTAGAGTATAGTGATGTATTTAAAACCCCATGACTTATACGAGATGGGCGATGAAGATGAAAATCTTATATACGAGAGCGATCCGTTACACACGCAAAATTTAGAAAGATTGTTTCCAGAAGGAGAAGTTAATTTATGCTTGTTACGGTATTAGTTTTGCTGTTGCCGCCTATTTATATATATTTTAGACTACTTATAATTACTGTACTATTTTATTTATTTCCATCACTTTTATTAGGAAAAATTTATTTTATAATTGTTTTATTAATTTCATTTTGCCAGTAGCGGTGACGATGAAGAAGGCTAGATCAGACATGGCAGGGGCGTCCAGTTCTCAGACTCCCACATCCCATGGGGCGATCAGTGAGGGCGGAGAGCCCACTATAGAGTCGGAGGTTGCCGCATCATCAGTCCCTCTTAGCGACTCCCAGCCACTGGATTCGCAGGCCGTCCCCTGCACACTCCCCCCACCCGACGCTCAGGCACCAGATGAAGATTATTCGTTCAATTTTGAGGCGATCTTTGGCGATGTAGGGGAGGAGCATTAGCCCGGTGAGCAGGAGCGCAGACGCAGGAGGAGTTGGACAGTTGATGTAGTCGGTGAGTATTGTAATTATGTACACTTTATGCGCTTAATAATTTTATCTTAGTAATATAATATATAATTGTCACTAATTATTTTGATAGACGGGATCAGGCACACGACGTCCAGATAGTTGACTATCCACGACGTATGGGCCCTACCTGAGTAGTCAAAGGTGGTTGTCCAGTTCAACAACAACCACCAGCCTATCGGAGACAGTGGCGGTTTGCTCGGTGTCTTCCTCGGCACCATCGGAGATAATTTTCGGTTATTCCCGATCTCTTACAGGGATTGGAGGAGCATTTCTCAGCAGTCGAAGACGAATGTCTTCGTAAATAATATTCAGGTATGAAAACATATATCTTTTGTAATTAATTATATTTATTTGTAATTTATATATTATTTATGTGTAACTAATTTTTTAATTTCGTTTGCAGACACATTTTAATGTGACGGATCAACACAAGAAACTGATCATGCAGTCGCTAGGAGAGAAATGGAGAGCAGCACGATACAATATATTTCGCCTGGCGTACGATGGTACGAAGACCAGAGATCAGTTGCGAAGTGAAGTCCCGACAAGCATCCCACCTGATCAGTGGGCAACTTTCGTAGACTATCGCCTAGACGCGAAGTCTAGGGTAAGTTGTTAATATATATTTATAAAATTTAACTTTTAAATATTGTCACTAATTATTTTTCCTATGTGATTAATTAGGATGTGGCTGCGAAGAATAAATAGAACAGAAGACAGCTGACAATGCCACACACTATTAGATCGAAGAGCCTTGCACGTAAAAAGGCGGAGATGGTAAGTTTAAATCTATAAATATTTTGTTTTTTTAAATTTTGAGAAGACTATAATCATAAATTGATTGATTAATTATTTTAACTTTCAGGAGATTGAGCTTCAGGGTCCAGTGACTCGTGGTGATGTATAGACGGCAGCTCATAAAAGAGCTGACGGATCATACATCAACGACGAAGCTCGGGCTGTTGCGGTGAGTAATAAAATCTTATCAACCTTACGTGGATAATTATTTAATTTTTAGATAATATTTAATATTATTAATTTTCTGTTATTGAATGTTAGGAGAAAATTGCTTCGATCCAACAGGAGGACAGCTCGTCCCAAGATCTCTCGACGGCCGATTTGCTTGCGAGAGCTCTTGGCACTAAGGAGCACTCCGGCCGCGTTCGAGGATTTGGGTTGGGTGTTTGCCCAACTCAAGTCTTCGCCCGTGATTCGTCTGGGTCAAGCTCATAGTCTGGGCCGTCATACCATGACTAACAGAGTGAGATGGAGCACCTGAAGATAGCTATGCAGGAGCGGCACGTCGAGCAGCAGTGCCTGAAGACAGCTATGCAGGAGCGAGACACTGAGCTCCAGCGACGAGATGCTAAGCTCGCAGCATGACAAGTACAGATGGAGGCTGCTATGACGTTCCTATTACAAAAATTTCAGGGTCAGCTGCCACCTGAAATTTCAGGACTTCATAGTCCCGAACCCAGGGTAACCTTTTAATACATAAAAATTGTTAGTATAATTTTATTTATTTTAAAAACATTCAAAATTCTAACAAACAAAATTGATTTTTCAGGACCCCAGCAATCGTGGTAGTGGGCATCAGCGTGATCATCATCCGTAGCGTCCGAAAACTTGATTTAGTTATTATATTTGTATATGTAATTTTGTCACTTTTGTTACTATTAATTTTTTGTATATAAATTTTTTATATATATAGATTCTTTATAATTCAATAATTTATGCATCTTTAGTATCTAGTTAAATATTAATAAATTTTAAAATACAATTTTCAATTTTTAAATAATTCAAACGCTTAATTATTATATAATAATATATATATAAATTAATTTATAAAATATTAAAAATATAAATTAATTTTTATTTTGCATAAAAATTTAATAATAAAAACAGCATTAGTAGTATTATGAATAGTATAAAATATTATATTTTAAATTACAAATAAAATTGATATAAAAAATTTAATTAATTTAATTAATTAAAAAATAAAAAATAAAAAGAAATAACGACGGTTTTTGTTAAAAACCGTCGTTATAATTCAAAAAAAAAAGAAATAACGACGGTTTTTGTTAAAAACCGTTGTTATAATTAATTTTATTAATTAAAAATAAAAATAATAAATAACAACGATAATTAAACCGTCGTTACTTTTAACGGCGGTTAAAAACCGTCGTTAAACCAGACATAGCGATGGTTATTCTCACGGTTGATGAAACCGTCACTAGACCTAGAATTTCACGACGGTTTTAAAACCGTCGTTAAGCCCACTAAAAAACTGCCGTAATGACGCGGTTTTGTTGTAGTATTATACGTAGATGACATGTTGGTTATAGGCCCTAAAAAGATCGAGTCTAAGAATTAAAGGCACAGTTGGCTAGGGAATTTGATATGAAGGACTTGGGACTAGCGAACAAGATTCTTGAGATGCAAATTTACCAAGACAAAAATAATAGGAAGATTTATCTTTCTCAAAGGAACTACCTATTCAAGATTTTGCAGCGCTTCAACATGCAAGATTGTAAGTCAATTTCTACCCCCACTTCTTATTAATTTCAAGTTATCTTCAAGTATGTGTCCTAGCAATGAAGCAAAGAGGAAGGAAATGTCTCGAATACCGTATACATCAGTAGTGGGAAGCCTAATGTTTGTTATGATATGTATAAGACTAGACATTGCACAAGCTATGGGAGCAGTAAGTCGATACATGGCAAATCCTGGTACAGAGCATTGAAATGCTTTGAAGAGGATCTTGAGATATATTAGAGGGACCTCAAATTTCGTATTATGTTATGGAGGATCAGATTTTACTATGAGAGGCTATGTGGATTTAGATTTTGCAAGAGGTATAGATAAAAGAAAATCTACTACTGGTTTTATGTTTACACTTGCAGATAGAGCTGTAAGCTAGGTTTCAAAACTACAAACTATTGTAGCATTATCCACTACAGTAGTAGAATACATAGCGGCTACACAAACTTGTAAAGAAACAGTTTGGATTCAAAGGCTATTGAAGGAACTTGGGCATAAACAAGAGAAATTTTTTTTATTTTGTGATAGTCAAAGTGCCTTACATATTGCGAGGAATCCATCATTTTATTTACAAACAAAGCACATTGGAGTTCAGTATCACTTCGTTCAAGAAGTGGTAGAGAATGGATGTGTTGAAATGCTAAAGATACATACCAAGGAGAACCTAGCAGATATAATGACCAAACTTATTAATGTTGATAAATTCATATGGTGTAAATCCTCTAATGGCCTAATAGAAACGTAAGCGATATGGAAAAGGAAAGTGCAAAATAGATAGCAGGAATGAAGAATGTGAAGACATTATTAAAACCAAAGTCTTCAAGTGGGAGAAATGGTGGACTTATTGCTTTCTCATGCAATATGTCAAGAAAAGTGGCCACTGTTTCCTTTCATCACATTTCCATTTATTCTTGTCAAATATTACAACATTTCAGCTGTAGCTTCTTTGACCTTTGGCACATTAGTTTGCCTATAAATAGGCGAGGAAGTAGAAGGCAAATTAATATGCAATCAAGGAGCAGAAGAAAGCTTTAGGCATCTTTGCATCCTATCACATCTTCCTCTTCTATAACTTTTGTAGAGAGAAAATAGTGAGGTATTTTGCTCCTATTATTAGAGAGAGTAATATATGTTCTCTCCTTGCAATTAGAAAATTATTGTAATAGCCTTATTCTTTCTAGTGTGATCATTTTTCTCCTGTCCGTAGATGTAGTCTTCATTGGGTGAATCCCATTAATTTTTGTGTGTTCATTTTATCTACATTTTTCTCATTTTAAATTTTAGTTGCGAACCTACTAACAACCAAAAATGTTATTAACTTTTTCAACATAGAGTATATGATCATTGTAGCATATATAATTATAGATATACATAATATAAGTTTATCTTTTGTTCACAATTAAATCAGACCACTTTGTAGTTTTAGTAGCTTTTTAAAAAAAATTGAAGTTTTAAGAAATTGAAGTTTGATCAATTAAGTAATTCAACTATATTTAGCAAACAAAAAAATTCAGCTATATATATATATATATATATATATATATATATATATATATATATATATATATATTTCTGGGTTAAAATAATTCAACTATATTAATGATCTTCCTCATGAGTTTTATTTTATAAATAGAATTTTGAGTCCCTTATTTAGATTGGGCTGAATGAGTCAATCCATAGAAAGGCCCAAGGAGGCCTCCCCACCTTGTTGAATTGAGGGCACGTTGAGATTGATTGCTCCAGATCACCCTTTTGATGAGGGACCATGTAACATGTCCCAAAAAAAAAAAAAAGATGAGGAACCATGTACGAACACGTCTCCTTGACACGGCAACTCATGGAGACGACTCATCTTGTCGCTGACCGTACAATAGATCAGAAAGCCAATGGCTAAAAGACACGTGACACCTAGTTGATATGTGCCAATTCGCTGAACTTAATATTTTTCTCTTGGAAGACACTGCCACCCGAAGCCACCGTTAAGAGTCTTGTCTTTAACAAAGCCACCGTTTACAAATTTGAAGAGTCCAACCAGTCCACGCTTGTAAGACCCTGCCACCCAAGCCTTTGAAGGAGGAGACTAGTATTTACAACCGGAATAAGAATAACACTCATCATTTTTATAATGTGTATAATACCATTCCTTCCCTTCTATTGAATGAAAGTGCTTAACATTTTGGTTGTGACAAGTGTGGAGGGAATAGTTCAGAAGGGAATGATAGAGAGAAGAATAAATAATCTAAATTGTACAAAAATTAATCCGGAAAAGAATAAGGAGAAAGTGAATAAAACGTTAAATTATATATTATGATAATATTTAAAACCACACAATTTTTTTCTTAAAATAATACATTAATAAAAAGTTAATTATTAGTATATATGTAATTTTAATTTATTTTTTGACATTGCGGTCATAAGGTCGCTAGTTAGGTTAGTTTGCGGCTCAAGTATTCCACACTCCAGTTCAGTCAAAAGCATCTCTCATTTCACCGTTAGATATTGTAATTTTAATTACTTTCTTTTCATTTTTATTTCTCAGTTATGTTATATTATATCTAATAAGAGACCCAAAAAAAATTAGCTCTATCTTTTCATTTTCATTCTCCTTACTTTCTTTCCTTTCATTTTTTTTTCACTTCCTCATATCGTTCCCAAACAAAATGCTAAAATGTTGCATTCAGAAAAACAAGTAAAACAAAGAAACTGTCATAAATAGAGTAATTATATGCCAAAACATAATATAATTGAAAATTAAATTGATTCAATGAAAAGTCATTACTGATTTAATGCATCCTTTAATTATTCTAGATTGGTGCCAAACATGAAAATTAAACATGCAAAAAACCATTACGGCAAAGCAGCTATAATAATATAAACATGGAAAGAGTAACAATTAAACCATTTCCCATATCAATGAACGTTCACACTTAACAGAACCCACAATCTACTCTCCGGCCAACAATTCTAGTGGCGCCCATCTTTTGGAATTTACAGCGAAAATTGAACTGTTAGTATACATAAGAAAAAACACATAAAATCAGGCAGAAAAATAAGGCAAAAGATCTGCTGATACTACTTTATAACCTTGATGCTCAAATCTTTAAAGGAGAGAAATTTCAAATTTCAAAGTCAAGGGAGTGTTTGAAATTGACCCAAAATTGAAGAGGTATTTAGATTTCCCCCCGCTATGTAACAATCAAATCCTTTATAATATGGAAATTACAGCGAAAATTGCACTATCAGTATGTTATAATCTACAATTTATTATCAAAATCTCTTCCATTTATTATAGCATAATTACATAAAACCAAAAACACACAAAATCAGGGTGCATTATACTACTTTATAATCTTGAAATCCAAACCCTTGTCCTTACACTATCATCAAAGGTTTTGCAAATGGGTTCCTTCAATAACGTTCTCCTTCTCGGCACTCTCTTATTCTTCTTCTTCACCTTTTCAAGCTCGGACGACAACTTGATAAACTCTTTGTGCAGCAAAACAGAAGAACCAGTGATCTGCAAAGAGTGCCTTAAAGCAGATCCCAAGGGCAGTTCAGCGGATGGCCAAGGGCTAGCCCTAATAGCACTTGGCTGCGCCGAAAGGGACACTACGCAACTTGAAGATAACATATCGAACCTTCTAGAGAACGCGACGGGGAAGCTGAAGGGTATCCTGCAGGAATGTTCAGCACAAGCGTTCCGAGCACAGCAAGATTTTGAACCAATTGAAGGATATGTTCAACAAGGTTACTATAAGAGTGCAAGGGATGTTATAACAGGAGAGATCATTCCCTTTGTGGCTTCATGCTTAGAAGGTTTCAACAAAGCGCCTGAGGTTCCAGTGCCTTCGCTGGTCCTGGCTGGCTCCGTGGCTGCCAATGATACTAGCAAAATTGCTGCTGCAATATTGAGTAATATTTAACGTAGTTCATCGACTTCGCTGCTTTAGAAAAGATCGTATGTTCATTTTTTTTCTCAAATTTTGTTGTCTATGGAATCTTAACAAAGCTCTCATGATTACTACTAGAGTAAATTATATTTATGTTCTAATTTTATTTTAAAATTACACTCACACTTTTTATATTTTTTAAAAATTACATCAACTTCTTTTCTTTTCGAGTTTTTATAAGTAATAATTTAAGATTTTGGTAATTTTGTTGTACAAAAGTAGGCTATTTATGAGTTTCTAATAAGAAATATGCACGAACATAAACTTTGTTAACTAGTTTGTGAACAGAGAGGATATTTTCTAATAAATTAAAATTTAAAAAGGTGTGTTATAAATTTTAAAAATTTTAAAGAAAGTGAATGTACGTAATTGGAATAAGATATTTTTATCATGAGAGTGACAAATTCAGATCCTTAAATTAATTTTAATAGCTCATATTAAAAGAAATGACAAGTGGCTTACGTGCTGCTTCTTTTTATTTTTATTTTTGGTTTTTTCCACTTCTCTTTTCTAAGCCACAAAATGAAAACGGCACCAAGCATTTCTCTTCATCGGAAAACGGTGGAAACCAATTGCTAGTAAGAGGAAAAGTGAGAAATAGAGAGGGCAAACAGAGAGATGGGAGTTGGGGAAGGAAGAAAAGGATTCTTCTCATGAGATTTGCATATGCCTCTATTCTTTTAAGTCTGATAATAGCATATTAGCATTCAAAAGCAGTGAAGAACAGATGCATTCTTTTTCTTTCTCTTTTAAATGATTTGTCACATAATGATCCATTCAGGAGTAATAGCCTTCAAAGAATTCAAGGATGGTGACAACAAACTGAAATTATTATTTTCAAATTCAAGCTCAACAGTGCTTTAAGGAAATATAGTGTTACTCATCACACACTTCTGTTCAATACCCATTTTTCCTTGTATAATATAATAAAACCAATTTTCCCTTGTCATAGACGTATGGCAGAAACACATCGTAGATGTGGTGGAAACTCAACAGGGTCAGTTAGGCAAACTGTAGTAACACGTTAACTGATCTTGTTGAGTTTGCAGCACTTTTCTAGAACTATTCAATTTTAGTTTTCAAATTTATTTTTAGTACATAAGTTATTATTTAAAAATATCAAACTTATTGAATATTAGTCTCTCTTTTTTTTTTTGGTAAGAAAGAAGCCAAAAGCGGCTAAACAACAACAACCCGAGGAATCGCTCCTCGTGTCATATCTTCTATCAATAACGCTCCCAAGCCTACAGGGGGTTCCCCCCATATCTGAGTTCCTCGCTCAAGATTGTGAGCTTCTCTCGCGAGCCAATCAGCAACCCTATTGCCTTCCCTATAGCAGTGCTGTATCGTGATTCTCCACTCTTGCCTCATGAGCCTTTTGATTCTCCCCATAATGTTCTCATCTGGGTGTCTAAGAGCTTGGTTCTTCGAACAAAGATCCACTGCCTCCTTAGAGTCGCTCTCAATGATGATTTCTCCGAAGCCTTTCTCCCAAGCTATAGTCAAAGCTGTTAAGATCCCCCAAAGTTCAGCATCTGTAATGCTACACCTTTCGATCTTCCTAGAGAAACCAAGTAACCAATCCCCAGCTGCATTCCTCAACGCTCCCCCACAACCTGCAGATCCAGAGCTCAGGACGGATCCGTCCACATTGAATTTAACTTGGGATGTTTGAGGAGGTGACCAAGCTATTCTCTGTGTGCATCTCCATCTTCCCTGCAACGCATCTGTGGCCCTCATCCTCTCTAAGTATTCTTTAGTTCTGGCCACACAGGAGAAGACAAGCTTAGAAGCCTGCCGTTCATTGGGTTGGAAAACTGTCTCACACCTTCTGATCCAAATCGACCAAATCAACATGCCGAATAGCATATTCCAATTCAGATGTGCATATTCTGTCTCACACCTTCTGTCTCTCTAAATACTAATACGCTATGAGTTTTACATTTTCATATATTAAAAAAAATATGTAATGAGTATATAATTTATGAACTAATTGTGCATTCAAAAAAATTCAGAAAATAAAGTTAAATAGATATATAAATTGAAGGATCTAATTTTTATTACTTTAAAATGAAATTTATGGTTTATATATGGTAAAAGATGAGAATATTTATTACTTATTATATTGGATCAAAATAAAAGATTAAAATTAAAAAAATTCCTTAAGTGGTGTTTGGTATAAAACAATTTTAGTTTTTCAATCACTTAAAAACCTATTTTCAAGATGTTTGAGTATAGTAAATATAAAAATTTTGAAATTTATAATGTTGTATATGATCTAAATAATATAAAAGATTATTTATTTATTACTCAAATTTTTTTATATATAAAAATTAAGATATTTATATTCCAAATGTGACATTAAGATGAAAATCAATTAAGTGATTTGTAATTAAAGGTTCATATCTGATTAAATTTAAGATTGAGATCATGGCCAGATTAAGATTTCACTTGTCATCGGACCTATTAATCTATCTATGACTATAACATACTTAAAAGGATATAAGAAATATTTAATTCATCTTTTTTTTTTATGGATTACAAAAACCTTCGAAAACATTTCAAACAGATAATTTTTTTTTTGAAAAACAAATATATTAGAAAAGGGAATTGAGAATTTTTTTTATCTGAATTTATTATTTTGAAAATTATTTTTATATCATTTTCATAATCTCATTAAATTTAACAGAGTTAATAATACAGAACATTTTTAGCAGCGTTCTCTTTTTAATTGAATGTGTGTGTGTGTGTGTTTTTTTTTTTTGGTAGTATCTTCAAAATTTATTGTTTTTTGAATTATTTTTATACCACAAGTCATTGTTACGTGAGAGGTGAGAGAAAAAGTTGCTGAGTGTCCGACTTATCTTTGAAAAAACATTTTACATTGCTAATAGAAACAGAGATAAAAAAGATTTTGAAGATAATAAATTAAAAAAATTAAAAACAACAAACTAATACTCCTCACAGCTTTTGAAGAATCAAAATAAGATTTGTCTTATTTGTTTAGCCAAGCAGGATGCTGCTGCTTTGTTCGGTAGAAATATGCTTTTAAAAAGATAAATTCCTTATTTCCAATTAATCAAATTACTGTTGCCAAACCATGCGCATTGAGTATTGGCATGGCCCACAAATCACTTGCAAATAAAATACCTCTTCTTTTAGTTGGAAAGTCCCGGCACGCGTAGCTGGCAAACTGCAATTACTGTCTTGTGCTTTCCCCCTTCCATAACGTCACATATACAGATATTGACTAAACGTCAAAAAATGCCACAATGGACAAAGATCAAGTTGTGGGAAAAAAAAAGGTAAGATTGGGGGTTTCAATTTCAAATCACCTTCGCGCCTCGTCCTCATCCTTATCCTCTTCTGCCTACTACCATCTTTCGGCTTCTTTAAATTTTCATAGCTCCTTCTGTGTTTTTGCTTCCTCTGATCATTAGAAGGGAAGCTCATGTTTCTTCAACATCAACCGGTGGAAGCCATGGATGGTTGGCAAGAAATTGGTAACAAGGCAAATGGAGTGCAAGGGTTTTGCTTTTGGAATGGATGGCTTTGGAAAAATTAATTTTCGTACTTCAAGATGCAGAGGAGAGCTGGGAGTTGTTCTGTAAGAAAAAAAAAATACAAGGTAAGAATTAGTAACTTAATTCAAATATTGTAACAACACTGATCTTTACATTAAATGTTTTACATTGCTTATAATTTCTTCTTTTGAATGTCTTTAGGGTTTATAATACAATTCTATCACTTAAGAGTTATGCTGTTTGTGGTGAAATTTCTTCCCTTTAGTCAATTTTTTTTTTAAAATTGTTGCCAACGATGTTTTATTCTTAGACTATACATATAGATAATTTGTGTATTCATTTTCCTTATTTCACAACTAATTAGAATTTTTTTCTCCTCCTCCTCCAACGATATTTTTTTTTTACTTGGTTCTTTTGAATCTATTTAAGTGAGGTTTCTCATTGCCAAAAATTTGGAAATCCTTTTTGTTTCTTATTTCCGAGCATGAATTTGATAGATGGTGATGCTACTGTCTGATTTGCGCATAAATATAGCGGAAAAAAGAAAGAGAAGTAGTGTTATGACTGATAATAAGAAACTAAAATACTGTGTTTTAGTTAATATTTTTACGTTGCATGGTTTACATGGGGTTAGCTAAAACACTGCGTTTTAGTTAATACTTTTACGTTGCATGGTTTACGTACGTAGAATTAGTTGGGAAAAGCTGTTAGTCTGAGTATTGGTTGACGTGTGTATGTTAGTTAGTAAGTTGTAACGGATGAGTGGACCAGGGTAGATTTGTTAGAAGGTTGTAGAAAGTATATAATAGGTGATTTTCATGTAAGAGAGGGATTTTTGATCTTTTCCACCGTAAATGAAATCGGATACCACTTTTGGGAATCCATCTTAGCGATAAGAGAACTCGAATAATACGAGTCTCTTAGTTTGCTTTGTTCAAATTGAAATTGAACGTTTCATTGGTATTAGAGGAGGTTCTGAAAGTTGAGCATGGGGGAGAAGGTCACCGTTAAGGATGTGCAGCAAAAGACCGTGGAGTTGGAGAAGCGGCTTGATGGATTCGGAGAAGAACTCAGGGATCTTAAACAGACGGACATCAGAGAACTAAAAGAGAACGTACAGAAAATTCTGGTATCCATGGGGGAATTCTTGAATCTTCGGCAGTCAGTGACAGAGGTGAATCCGAGAGAGGAGAAAGCCGAGTCTGGTAATCAGTTTGTACAAGAGTCGATTAAAACATCTTGTCCAGTTTTCGATGGTAACAATTTTCGTGCATGGAGAGATAAGTGTGAACAATTCTTTGTATTGGAAGACTTGGCGGATAATCAGAAGTTAAAGATGTTGTTCATGGCAATGGAGGGAAAGGCGTTTGCGTGGTTGAGGCATTTTCGAAAAACGGTAAGTATCGATTCATTGAATTGCAAATCATTTTTAGATGCAGTAGGAGCTAGGTTTGATACTAGTAGCTATGATGATCCAATAGCTGAATTGGTAAATCTGAAACAAACGGATAGTCTAGATGAGTATATGGAAGCTTTCGATGAATTGATAGCTAGAGTCGATGTAGAAGAGCCAGTTGCACTAAGTTGTTTTTTAGGAGGATTAAAGAAACCTCTGGAAAAAGTATTGAGGTTACAAAAGCCAGCTAGTGTGAATGAGGCTATGGGCATGGCACGAGTACAGGAAGAACTTTTGATAGAACTCAGTTTACGACCATATCAAGTGAAGCAGGAGAAATTTTCTTCATATCAACAGCCTGTACCACCGCCTAGAACAGGGCCTCCAGACCAAGGGATGTCGTCTTGGTCAGCTATGCCATATAGGAATCGATCCTATCCTGTGAGTTCATATTCCAGGAATCCACCTTTCAAAAACCAAGGGCCAAATTCGAGCAGTAGTTCCTACGTTAATAACTCGGTAGCAGCAGCAAGCAATGGGAGCAAAAGTTTAGTGCCGTATAGGGGAAACAACAGAAGTATAAGAGAAGGAAGTCACTCGGAAGCTGCTGTGAGGATGGCCAAGGGGTTATGTAAATTCTGCGGGGAGAAGTTTGATTTTAATCACAAAAACGTTTGTAAGGTGTGGGGAAGGCTTAATGCGTTATGATTAGACCATGATGAAGAAGAATCAGATATTGGAGAAGAAAGTGCAAGACAGAAGGACGAAAAATTATAAAGTGGGATTGTGCACTGTTGACAATGACTTTTGAGTATCAAGGGAAGAATGTGCAGCTATCTGGAAGAAAACCGGAACTACAAGTTTTGGAGGAAGACACCACCACTTTCAAAATAACTGTTGAGTCTGAAATTTTCATTGTCAAACTTATTGGGAAAAACTCAGAAGTAATACAGGAAGGGGAAATATGTGAGGAGAACCGTGAACCGCATATAAATCCGAAGCAAGAAGGACAACATCAAGGGCTGGAAGAATTACTTACAAAATTTAAGCAAGTTTTTCAGGAACCTACTGGGTTGCCTCCCATTAGACAGCGTGATCACAAGATAACTTTAATAGAAGGGAGTAATCCTATTAATTTGAGACCGTATAGATATCCACAAATTCAGAAAGAAGTCATCAAAAAAATGGTGGAGGAAATGTTACAATCAGGTATCATACAACATAGCACAAGCCCCTATGCCTCACCTATTGTACTTGTGAAGAAGAAGGATCAGACGTGGAGATTCTGTGTTGATTATAGGAAGTTAAATGAGATTACTGTCAAAGATCGCTTCCCTATTCCTTTGATTGAAGAACTCCTGGATGAGCTACATGGAGCCATGTACTTTAGCAAACTCGACCTTAGAGCGGGGTACCACCAAATTAGGATGGTTGATGCTGATATTCATAAGACGGCTTTTAAAACCCATAATGGACATTACGAATGGCTGGTGATGCCATTTGGGTTAACAAACGCCCCTGCCACCTTCCAAGCACTCATGAATCATGTGTTCCGCCCATTTTTGCGAAGGTTTGTATTAGTTTTTTTCGATGATATTTTGATATATAGTGGCAGTTGGCAGCAACATCTGAGGGTGGTGTTGAAGATTCTCGAGGAGAATTCCTTGGTTGCAAAACAAAGTATATGTATGTTCGGCCTCACTCAAGTAGAATATTTGGGGCACGTTATATCCAGAAATGGGGTGGCCGTGGATTCAAAGAAGGTCGAAGTTGTGAAGAATTGGCCGCTGCCTAAGTCTATCAAAGATGTGAGAGGGTTCCTAGGATTGTCTGGATATTATAGACGCTTCGTGGAAGGATATGGCATCATAGCAAAACCTCTCACGGAGTTATTAAAACGTCAAGCTTTTGTGTGGGGAGAAGCAGCCCAAGTAGCTTTTGAGACATTAAAACAAAGGTTGACAGAAGCTCCTCTGCTAGCAATGCCAGATTTCAGCAAAGGATTCGTTATTGAAACAGATGCGTTCAGTTTAGGCATAGGTGCGGTATTAATGCAACAAGGAAGACGTTGGCATATATTAGCAAAGCGATGGGACCTAAATATCAAGTTCTTTCAGCTTATGAACGTGAGCTTTTTGCATTAGTTTTTGCTGTCAAGAAATGGACAGCATATTTGTTGGGTCACCATTTTACTGTGAGGACAGACCAGAAGGCATTGAAGTATTTGCTAAGTCAACAACTCCATACAACCATGCCGAATTGGGGGTTGGAGAAATTGTTGGGAATGGATTTTAACATTGAGTATAAGAAGGGAAGTGAGAATGGAGCGGCAGATGCATTATCTAGAAAACTTGATAATAATGTGTTGTTAGCTATATCTGTGGTGGGATCTGAATTACTTCAGAGGATCAGAGATTCTTATGAAGTAGATGCTAAGCTTCAGTCATTAATTCAACAGCTGCAACACCATCCTAATGATGGTTTGAAATATAAGTGGTTAGGAGGTATATTGAAGAGACATGGGAAAATCGTGATAGGAGCGAATAACGAACTCAAAGAAGAAATAATACAGTTATATCATGGTTCGGCTTGGGGTGGACATTCTAGAGTGACAAAGACATATAAAAGAATTAAATCATTGTTTTACTGGAAGGGTTTGCAAAAGTACATTCACCAATTTATTCTCAGCTGTGCAATCTGCCAACGTAATAAGACGAAGACAGTACCTTATCCTGGATTATTACAACCATTGCCGATACCCAAAACTGCTTGGCACACTATTTCCATGGACTTTATCAATGGGTTGCCTAGTTCACATGGAAAGACATCCATTATGGTGGTAGTTGACAAACTTACGAAGTATGGCCACTTCATTCCATTGACACCCCCTATCACCGCAAAGGTTGTTGCTAAAGCTTTACTTACGCATGTCATCAAGTTGCATGGTTGGCCTTCAATAGTAATATCCGATCGGGATCCCCTTTTCTTGAGCACGTTCTGGTCAGAATTGCTTAAAGTTCAAGGGGTTAAGCATCTCAAGTCTACATCCTATCATCCGCAAACGGATGGTCAGACTGAGGTCTTGAATAAATGCTTGCAGTGTTATTTGAGGTGTGCGATAGGGGAGAAACCTACATTGTGCTACTGGTCTCACTCCTTTTGAAGCTTTGTATGGTTATAAACCTACATTGTGCAATCCTTATGTGGTAGGGCAGTCTATGGTGGAAGACGTGGATCTAAGTGAGAGATCACGGGAGACTATTTCCAAGATGTTGCAAGATAATTTGCGAAAGGCTCAGGAACGTATGAAGACTCAAGCTGATAGGCACAGGTCGGAACGTGAGTTTAATGTAGGTGATTTTGTCTATCTTAAGCTTCAACCATATAGACAGTCATCGATTCCTAATAGGCACTTTCATAAGTTGGCTGCCATTTATTATGGACCTTTTGAAATAACAGAGCGAGTAGGATCTGTGGCCTATAAGCTGAATTTACCCGCGGGTACAAAAATTCATAACGTTTTTCATGTTTCACTTCTCAAGAAGAATCATGGGACTCGACCTATATCAGCCTCTTTACCACTGTTGGATGAAAAGGGAACGATGCCATTATTGCCACTCAGAATTCTGGACAGAAGGATTAAGCAGAAGAAAGGGAAGGCTATTACAGAATTGTTGATTCAGTGGGCTCATACAAACGTGGAAGATGCGTCGTGGATGGATTTACAGCTATTTCGGCAGCAATTTCCCTCATATCTTGCAGATTTCGGCCTAGCTGTTCCTTGAGGACAAGGAACTCATGGGGGGGACTCTTGTTATGACTGATAATAAGAAACTAAAATACTGCGTTTTAGTTAATATTTTTACGTTGCATGGTTTACATGGGGTTAGCTAAAACACTGCGTTTTAGTTAATACTTTTACGTTGCATGGTTTACATACGTAGAATTAGTTGGGAAAAGCTGTTAGTCTGAGTATTGGTTGACGTGTGTATGTTAGTTAGTAAGTTGTAACGGACGAGTGGGCCAGGGTAGATTTGTTAGAAGGTTGTAGAAAGTATATAATAGGTGATTTTCATGTAAGAGAGGGATTTTTGATCTTTTCCACCGTAAATGAAATCGGATACCACTTTTGGGAATCCATCTTAGCGATAAGAGAACTCCAATAATACGAGTCTCTTAGTTTGCTTTGTTCAAATTGAAATTGAACGTTTCAAGTAGCATATATACTTAAATGGACATTGTAAGTTTTTCTAAATTTATGCAAATCAAACCCTAATTTTTGCATAACTCATTATCCCCAATAATCTTAGATTTCGATGATTCTCACTAAACAATAATGATTTTCTTGAAGAGAAACTTTTGTAGATCAAGAATTTTGAAGAAATTAAGTTTCTCTCTCTTCACCCCTTTAAGTTTGATGTGTGTTTCTTGATAGAGAAAAAATTTCAAATAATAGTTAGAGAGAGTACTATTTTCTAATATAGGGTAACTTAATATACATGTACCATCTGTAAACATCCTTCTGCAATTGACTAGGTAGTGTACTCATCCTCATTTGATTTTGTCTTGGAGAACAGCCATCACTTTGAATGTCAATTCCTACCCAGTTCTGTGTAGAGTTATGTAGAGTAAATGTTAGACATGCCATGTTTCTTCTAGTATTTAGGTTAAGCTGGATCTATTAAAAATTGTGTGCACTAGGTTAAGATCTTGCTTTAAATATTTTTTTTTTAATGAATTTATTGCAGTAATATTTTTTCTTTTGAGAATCAAGAAAGTAATGGGAAATCGAAGTTTAAACTTGAAATGAGTAGATAAAAATTATAGACATTGTGAAAGGATCTATTCAAGTTCATGCTAAACCTGTCCTAAAAAATGTTCTAGCCTCTTTTTTTATTTCGTCATTGCATTATGAGCATGTTATTAATAAAAATGACTTGTAAAGGAAGATATTGTAAATAAGAGTTGTCATATGTATCTCCTTAAAGCTTTCAATGGCTTTAATAGGAACTCATTTGATAGCATAATGATGTATCATTTTCCGCCATTGATATCATCTTTAAAGCTTCAAATTTTTCTACAATTTCATTAAATGACATTAAATAGGATTTGAGTTTGCGTGAAGATTGTACTTCCTATTTGTGGCGAAACTCTCTATCTTCTTTTGTCTACAGATATAGCCATCAAGACCAAATCTTATATTTCTACAAATAACCTTGCAGATTCTTCTGTTCTTCTGCATAAAACTTTTGGAGAATATATAAAGAGAACATAATTTGAGAGACCACTTACCAGTGGTGTTGCTTATGCTCTGAAAGTTCTACACTATGATAAGGAGCATTTTGAGAAGCAACATAGGTGGACAATCAAGAAAATAAAATTTGAGAATGAGACACTTATCCAAGATTGTATTCCATAATATTTGGATCCTGCACCCATCCAAGATAAATATACACTAGTGATATTTGCTCAAGAAACTGTTTTGCATGTTGTATATGTTGACATGATGTCAAGGAAGGTGTGGCTTGCTTAGCTTATTTACACCTTCATATAAATTTCTTTCTTTAAGAAAAATGTGGGGCACTATCTGAAGCTGCCACTTGGATAATCATGTGAATGTTTGTACCATACATATGCTATATAAGAGGAAGAAACTTTGTGCTCGGTCATCACATAGAAGAACTCTATAATTTTTTATTTTTTTATGTAATCTATTAGTATTAGACTTTTGAAGCTTTTATGTAAATATATGGAGCTGAATATATTAACTAAAAACCTTACACCTTAAGCAGTATTTTACATAATTTTCTTTGAAAGGTGGAGTGAAATATTGGAAGAGAAAAAATGAATTACATATAGGATTTTTACTTCCTAATAGCAATAGGATGGGTCTAAGCACTGAAATCACTTGTCTTTGGATGTATTTGTGAGTTACGAGTTACGAGGTCTAATTTGTTTATATAAACTCACTCCTATTATAGATTGGAAAGGGATGAAATTATGATCAATTATGTGTAGAATCGTTAATTATATTGATCATTGTTATATGGTTGACCGATAGACATGTTTATTGACATTGTTATGCAGGAAGACTTTCATCTTGCGAGCAAGGGCATTTGGAAAGTGAGTACTAACATCTCCATTTAAATTGTTGAAGTCCAAGCACCACAGCATTGTACTTACATTTGCTATATATAACACTAATCTTCCTCCAGACGCTACATTAATCTTCCCTTTTTGTAGTTTCTTGCAACAGTTTCACATGAGATTAGGACTCCAATGAATGATATTTTAGGTAATTGAAAAACAATTTGTTTTGATGGAAACATAACTAGTTCCTAATTCTTTAAGAGTAGGTGAAAGTTAACTGATTTCAATCAATTTTTAGGTATGCTAAAAATGTTGATGGATACTGAACTAGATGAAAACTCCATGGATTATGCTCAGACTATTCACAGAAGTGGTAAAGATCTTATATCAGTTATAAATGAGGTTCTTGATCATGCTAAGATCGAGGCAGGAAAACTTGAACTTGAAGCTGTAGCCTCTGCTCCATGTTCTATTCTAGATGAAGTTCTATCACTTTTTTTTTGGAAAATATAATGGAAAAGGAATTAAGGTGAAATTAAAAAAAAATTCTGCTATATTTTGTGTTCCTCAAATAGTAATTGGAATTTGGAAATTAATTCTTATATTAACTTGGCTCTCTATTCTTTTGGACGAGTGTAGTTGGCTGTTTATGTATTCAATCAAGTGCCTGAAGTTGTCATTAGTGATCCTAAACGATTCTGACAAATAATTAATAATCTTGTTGCAAATTCACTTAAGGTATGCTATGTTTCTTATTGCATTTTTTTGACACATCTCAAGCTTGCCATACAAATATTATGATGCTTGAAATATCTCGTAGATTTAGATGGTAATATTTTTTCCCTTTCTGCATACAAGGATATTATTTGTAAATTCTGGCCTACCAATAGATGGTTTTCTCTTACCACAACAATTAATTCATTCTGTCATTGATAACCTTGTCCTCTTGAAGAAGTGTTTGACATGTAATTGTTGATTGTGCTCGAGGGATCAAAGCTAAGTAAATGAAGAAAAGTGGCTTTATCCATATCATCCATAATCCTGGGAATGCTATTTTCATTCACTATTTCTTATATAATATTTCTTAAATTTCATTTCTTTTTAATTTCACCTTATGTAACCTTTGAACCGTGACAATATTTTATAAATAATAAACAAACCATGTACATGATTTATCTATATTTCTCTCTCTATCTCTCTCTCTCTCTCTCTCCTCTAATTTCCATAGAAGTAATAATTCAAAATTTATTTATTAAATTAATGCCCTTAAAATATCATAACTTTATCATTGACTTATAATCTCTTATTATTAGTTTTTCTTGTTGCATTTCAGTTCACTCATGATGGAAGACATGTATTTGTATTGGTTCATCTCGCAATTGAAGTAAAGAGCCCACTTCATATTATGGATGCACTGTTGCGACAAGGCTTAAACTTGGATAAGCACATGTCAGACAGAACTTGTAATACATGGAGTGGGTTTCCTGTTGTCAATAGATGAAAAAGTTAAAAAAATTTCAAAAGGTTAAGCAGCATAAATATACTAGATGAGCCTGAATGTAACAGTTGAGGATACAAGTATAGGAATTCCTTTGGATGCACAAAGCTTCATATTTACTCATTTTATGCAAGATGATGGTTCCACCTCACGAACATATCGTGGGATTGGAATAGGAAGAAGCATTAATAAATGTCTGGCATGGGAGGAGAAATTGGATTTGTAAGTGAATCTGGAATTGGCAGTACTTTCACTTTTAGTGGAACTTTCAAGAAAGGAGAAACCACATCTCTTGTTGGAATGTGGCAATAGTGCAATCCTTTTGTTTCGATGTTTCGAGGATTGAGAGCATTAGTTGCAGATAAAATGAAAATCCACGCTGAGGTTATAGGATATTAGTTGAAGAGGTTGGGGATGTCTGTGGATATGACTTTTAGTCTTAAAGTGGCATACTCTTGGCTATTTGGTACTTACAACACTAGGTAATTTTCCATTTGGCATTTGAATTTAAATTTAAGTTATTTCAATGCACATTAAACTAGGGGAATTTAACTATTTAAGCGATAATATTCTTTATCAACATTAGAACACTTCCAAAAACATTAAAAGATTAATGTTTTAAAGGTGTCTTGCAAGGCAGCATTAAGAAGTTTCATGTGCACTAGTCACTAAATAAATACATATTTGTAAAATTTATATTATCTGTAGCACATGCTACTTGGGAAATAGAGAAAGAACGAAATGCAAACATGCATGAAAAATGAAATTATTATGTTGAAATGGATCCAATCCTCAATTCATGCATGTTTCATATAGGGAATGAATAGTGCATTTTTTATGGTATTTTTCATCAAGACAACGTTCATTTACTCCAAAGTTGTAATTGCTTAAGTTTAAGGGTTGTCAGTCCAAGATGTTCATGTTATAGCCTTACAGTTTACATGTGGAGAGAGCTTATGGCCAATTTTGTTTTCACACAAAGTAAACATAATGGGTTTTGATTTCTGGAAACTTGCATTATAATTTATGATTTGAAAATTTTGTATTGGTAACTAGTTTATTTGTTGCTAAATTGTTACTTGTTTGTTTTTTGAGTATTTCTAGATAGATGGCAATGATTCTCATAGACAAGGATATTTTGGACAAGGAAAGTAGCATATTGTATATCATCAAGAAACATAGGCCGAATGACATCAAAGGGGACCAAAAAACATTTCCCAATATTTTTTTCTTGGCCAACAACCTTAACCCTGATGAACGTGCTAAGCTCAAATCTATTGGTGTTGTACAAGATATACTAATGAAACCTCTTTGGCTTAATACTTTGATTTGCTATTACAGGGAAGCCTTTGGAAGTGAAAAAAAGTAAGTATATAAAAAGAAAGAATCAAATCTTGGGAACTTGCTAAAACATAAAAAAAAATTTGGTGGTTAATGATAATGCAGTAAACAGAAAAGTAGCAGAAGGTTTTCTACAAAAAAAAATATAGTGCAAAGGTTACCTGTGTAGAAAGTGGCTGAGCTGCTTTAAAGATTCTTAAGCCACCACATAGTTTTCCTGCTTGTTTCATGTATTTACAAGTGCTAGAAATTGATGGGTAATTGATTTGTTTGTTCTAAATTTCCTAGTTTGTTACTGACTTTAAAATGCAAATATAGCCTCTATAGTTTCCAATCAGAATAGAGTATGGGAAGACTGAATTGTCTATTAAATTTATTTGGTATTTTAGAAAACATATATACATCTTAATGGATAATAGTTAAGTTGACTTATACAACAAATATGCATACTACATTATTATTTGGTTTTGCTAATAACTTGCTACCTAGAATATAAGAATCAGGACTCGTTCCTCATTGCTGCACTATTGACCTGTAAAACTATCCACAAATTCTTTGATGTGGAAGTAAAAGCTACAATGAATTATAATGTGATTATGTTTTGACCCTGTAATTACCAACCTTATTTAGCTAATTGTTTAGGAAATGGTATGGGTGATTCAAAATGTAATTAACTTTATCTTAATTTGTTTCAGATGTTTAGAAAGCATAGGTAAGAAAATTTATATTTTTGCTTGCTGTTCATCATATGATCTCATGGAGCAAGATTCTTGTAAAACTACCAATAATGTCTACTTAAGCATAAATTTGAGGTTTAAAAGACAAAAAGTATTGTGTTTTGTCCTTGGCTTGAAGAACTAATTTATTTTGATGCCTGACGAGAAATGTTATAATAATATTTTTATACTTTTGTTATTTTGTCACGCCCCAATTTAATGGAACGTGATTAATATAAATAACATAATTTTATCCTTATTTATTTGCATACGGCTTCAAAATATCACATATCAAGAAAACAACATACGTTTACAAGTTTTCAGTATAACCAATTATACATGTCAAGTCTACACTCATCAATATTACAGCAGAAGAAAGGATCTGCCTGTGATCTTTAGAGCATACTTTATATTACAATGACATAACATTGTAAACATTGTGAGTCTTGGAAGCAACGTAGGCTCACTAGGAGAATATAACACCTAGCTTATCATGTAGCTACAGGGTCAAACTCTGTATCTTTATCTGAAAAAAAATGTAAGCATTTTGTAGTAAGTTTGACAACTCAGTAAGCAGATAATACATTCTATGACCTCTTAAGTCAACATGTGGATATATTCATATGTTAAAATTTATCACATTGAAAATTACAGTTTCAGAAGTACATCCATATGAGACCCGCATTTCAAATATTTTCAGTTCAAATCACATTCAGATATATAAAACCATATATGATACAGTATGATCGTTAATCAAACATTGATATGCATCAAAACCTTTCTCATAAAAATATTAGGAGGATCGCATATCAGAACCATTATATCAAAATTCAACTTCTTCTGTACTTTGGTGGTGTAGGATTTGCCTATACTTAACATCCTAGTTAAAGTTTGCCCCACCACCATCTAAGAGAACACGTGAAGGGACTCTAATATAGACAATTTTTCAAGCACAAAGCAAGGAAAGGCAAATCAAGTATCATATAACTGGCATTTCGCTCAGATAGGAGGCATCCCACTCTCCATCACATATCATATCTCGTGTATTGGCTCTCACACGAAGCTAGCACCACTCCCTGCTAGTTGAGGTATCAAGGTGCACCAGGGATAAACATTACTTGATGTTAGCAAATAGTGTTTTTAATAGGATTCTTCCACAAAAAATATCATATACACATATGCCATATCAACCAATATAGAGTTTTCAGTATAATACAGACTTTCAGTCTTAGTACAGATTTATCTGTCATAAATTTTTCAATCAGGGTTTATCACATGTACATGCCCTTTCCCAAAACAATCATATCACTTCATAAATCAATGCGACGTGCAAAATATATTACCTTTATCATGTGATGCGAAATACATTTAAAATCACATATTCAATGCATTTAAAAATCTATTTTCAAAACCATACTCTTCTTGAATTATATATCAGATTGTAAACAATTCAGATAATTTAATCTATTTTAGAAACATATAAAAATATAAATAACTTATAAATATAATCAATTACGCAATTAAAGTTCAAGAAGAGTATAGGGCAAGTCTTAGAAAGAATCATCTACTCACAAAGTTAAGGTTCCAAGTTGGATAATCTCAAAATTCATATTTTCGATCCAAATTTAGCAAAATAAACCCCAAAAATAAGTTTAGAGGGTCCAAAAATCTTGAAAATGACTCTGAATTCGCGAAATTTGACCTTTGAAAGTTCGGTCAACACAGATCAACGCAACAGGCTATTGGGACAAGCGCTGCACGCACCACCGCAGGGTCTACGCGTGGGCGTCACCCGCTGAGGTAGAAGCGACGCGTGGGTGCGCGTGCAAGGAAGGATCAACTTGAAATTTGAGATCCTAAAGTTTTGGTACCTTCTGGATCCATCTATAGTGTTAGTTTTTGCGTTTGAGAACCACAGATAAGAGTTTCAAAAATTACCTCTTTAGGTGATTTTTTTCCTCTATTTTTCGGCCAATTTCCAGCCAATGTTTCAGAAACCAATCAAATAGATTTGTAGAACTCTTCGTTCTGAGTCCATTGGTGGTGGTGGTGGTGTCGAAATTCGAAGTCCGGAAGCATTAGAATTCTAGAGAGAAGTTTTGAGGTTTCGGGAGAAAAAATTTAGAAGAGATATAGAAAAATTTGAAATTTCCAACTCCTTATGTGGCTGAGGCTCTTAAAATATCTCAAAAGACCTTTCTGCAAAAATTAAATTTTTGAGGGAGGTCCTTGCAAATTTTTCTTATTTATATTTTGACTCCTAAACTTTTAAAAAATTGCATTTTGACCTCAAAACGTAAATTCTCATATTTTCTTTCTAATTCTTCAACCCATGTAATAAATAAACATATTTTTAACGGTTCTTATCTCCATTTTCAAAATCCTCACCTTATTCAAAAAAAAAATTTAATTTTAGAATTCTCTTTAATTTTAAGACTATTACATATTTAGTGCAGCTAATGGCCAGCTTGTGTGAAAAATATGATAGATTCTAAACTCTTTCATAAATAGGATCTTCCAGCACTGGGTTCTTTACCAAAGTTAATTTACAATATTCTTATCATTCTAAATGGTACAGTTTTGAAGTGATTAGGCAAGTCCGCTATTGGGAGAGAGAGGTAAATGAGAACATTGTATGTAGTAAAGCATCAGCAGAAATGTTGGGTAATGTGGCTTGTTGGCACATGCCAATATTCGCTATGACAGTTGATGCAACTCAAGCTTCCAATGAAGAGTACAGTAGGTGTGGGATGGCTGGTTATGTGTCAAAGCCATTTAAAGAAGAGCATCTCTATATGGCCATAGCGCATTGTTTCTGATTTGGTTCATAAAGTGGAAGTACTGTGTTTATTGTGAAGGCACTCTATTGACAATTTTTTTGATTGCATGTAAGTAAGTCTAACCATTTAGGAATGTTACACATTTATTATAAATATATTGAATTTATCCTAAATTTTGAGTAATTTATTATTTTATTTTATTTTTCCTTTCTATCTTGCATCAATAGTTTTTTTTTTCCTTTAGGAAGTTGATAGAGAGTGCTGTTGAAAATGAAGGACAAGAGGAGGTCAATAGGAGAGAAGATGGATAATTACTCTTTTGTAAGCAACTCGTTTATGTTCCTTGTTTTAATTTCTTATATCTTTTTACTTCATGTATTTATATATTTAGTTGGAGGAAGAAGATAAAATGTCATTGAGATGACAACATTAATTCATTTTTTGGGCTAAGTTTGAAGGAATGATAAATCTTTGGACCCTCACATTTTGTATGTAATATGTAGAACATGATTGTTAATTGTTACATAATAATAGGGTTATATATATATATATATATATATATATATATATATATATATATATATATATATATGTGTGTGTGTGTGTGTGTGTGTGTGTGTGTGTGTGTGTGTGTGTGTGTGTGTGTGTGTGCCTAATATCATGTATTCTCCCACCTAAATTTTCATTTGTATACCAAATGATCATAGCAACATAATTGTTTATTCCCAAATTTTAGTTTCTTACTTTTACAAATTTTCTACATTCGATTCATATAATTTTGGATAGTGACCACTTCAACATGCAGTAAATAATGCCTTTCCTTCACATATAAGAGCCAAAAGAAAACAAGAAAAATTAAAGAGAAATTGTATTTTCCAACCCTATCTTTGTCCCTATTACAATTTTCCCTTTAATCAATTAATTTTTCAAATGACCCCTAATATATTTGCCCCATTACATTTAGGAATTAATTCTAATCATAGATATATGAAATTATCAAAATAACATCCTCGTAAAGAGGAGGACAAAATGAAATATTCAACAAATAAAAGGGTATTTTGTTAATTTTATATATTCACCGTTAAATTTAACTATTAATGTAGATAATAGAAGGATAAATGTAATGATGAAGACAAATTGGATGGTCAACTGTAAAAATTAATATATTAGGTGAAAATTACAGTTGGAAGTAAAAATGGGTATGAAAAAGCATAATTTCTCCAAAAATTTATCAATTGAATTTGGAAATAATGCAACTTGATCCATGAAGGGTACTCTCCAATAAAATTTCATTTAATTGTATGATTTTATGCGATTCATTTTTAGTTAAGATTTATAAGTTTTTAAAATTTTAAATAAAATAGGCTATTTGCCACCCCTTAAAAGTCTAAAATAGGTTGATTGTGAAAATTGAAACTAAACAGGTTATTGGGGAAAGTGTCAAAGGTGAAAGAAGTTGTTTGCAATTTGACTTTAAAACCATAGTTGTCAAACTCAAGTTTAAGTGTGCTCATGAGAAGAGGATAAATTCGGATCGTAAACCATCATGCTTTAATAAATAGCTAATGAAATAAATATAGCATGATATGCAATATAATCTCAATGACTTTATTCAAAGTCACAAATATGCAAAGTTACAACTCAATGACTTCATAATGGTTCACACATTTGAAACAAATACACTTCAGACAGAAAAAAAAAAAAAACCTTGCTCAATAAAGACCAGTGAGCAACAATGAGGAACATGAATAAAAAAACTCAAAGGCTGCATTGTTTTATTTAATAGTATATGCTGCAAGAAAAACAAGGAGCAACAAGACATAAAAATAGATACCAAATGAGTTCGAAGTCTTTAATTTGATGACTTCGTGGTTCAATATTCATCATAAGGAACAGGTATTCTCTTTGGACCAGATACCCTATCTTCAAAAAGCAACTTCGAAAGAAGCTTTGTTAATTCTCCTACCTTTCCTGTAAAAAATATATTATAATTAATGAATTAAGAGAGGGAAAGAGATAGGGACTCAACAAAATTCTCCAAAAGGTTGCAGTTTAGTGACTTTAATTCGTTAAACATATACGCAAAAGAGTTAACTCTAATTGTTCTATGCAATGCTTCCTAAATGCAAATGATACTGAACTCTTGGAGGAGTTGGGCATGTTATATAATATTTTGGGCAAATTAACAATGTGAATCTTAGATTTGTAAACTCGTTTAGTTTTATTCTCTTAATTATGAGTGTACGAGTTATATTTCCTAAAAATATCAACTCGAAACACATCAGTTATTTACTTAATTCCTAAAAATATCAAAATATATATTAGTCCTTGAAAGGACTAGTTTTGATATTTTCATGTACTAACCAACGCACTAAAGAGAACTCAGAGAATAAAATTGAATGGATCTATAAATTCATAAACTAAATTTTAGTTCAATTTTTTTGGTCCTGTCAAATATTCCCTATAATCAAGATATTCTAAAAATTGTTCTATGCTTGCTAAATGCAAAGGATACTGAACTCCTGAAGAAATTGAGCATGTTATAAAATATTTTGGGCAAACTAACAATGTGAATCTTAGATATGTAAACTCATTTAGTTTTATTCTCCTAATTATGAGTGTACGAGTTATATTCTCTAAAAATATCAATTCGTTACACGTCAATTATTTACTTAGTTCCTAAAAATATCAAAATGAATGTATATTATTCTTTGAAAGGACTAATTTTGATATTTTTCATGTACTAACCCATGCACTAAAGAGAACTCAGAGAATAAAATTAAATGGATCTATAAATTCATAAACTAAATGTTAGTTCAATATTTTTGGTCCTGTCAAATATTCCCTAGAATCAAGATATACTTTTCTTTTTTCTTTTTTTTGGTGAAATCCAATTAATAATGTTAAAACAAAAAAAATTTAGGTGCAATTATCAAGTGTTTGTTACCAGGTTTTTCAATGGAATTATGACATGTGAAGAAACTTTTTTATTTGAATCAATAACGTGGTATTGAGTTATAAAAAATGTCAACTTGTTAGGTTTTTATCATAGAATATGATAACAAATACCTAAGAAACTTCATCTAAGGTTTGTCCATGACAAAACCATGTATAATAACATGCAGAAACAACTCATATGTACATCAATCATGAGAATAGAGCATCCAAGCAAGAATTATGTCAACAGAATAAAACTCAAGTGCGGTTCTGAAATGGTTGCTATTATATTGTTTGATAGACTTGTGATATGTGCAGAAACTTTTTTGAAAGAATCAATAATGTGATGTTAAGTTGTAAAAAGTGTCTGTGTTATGTTTTCATTAAAGCATCTGATAGCAAATACCTAAAACATTTCACCTAAGATTTGTCTATGTCAACAGAAAAACAGCTCGCATACATCAATCTAGAGAACAGATAATCCAAAATGAAAGGCTTCATACTATTATAAGGACATATCGATCGATACCAGAAATATGCTATTACCAACTTACCATTGCCAACGGGTTGATCATCCCAGACGATGATAGGCAATACAAGAAGCATGCCATTTATATACATCATTTCAGCAGCACTTCTAGCTTCCTCCAAAGTAATATTTCTATTTGCTACACCCTTCAGAAGCCCTTGTTCTACCAACTTGGAGGCAAGTTCAAGAAGCCTTTTGGCAGTGCACCCAGGTAGGATCTTATCGAACAAAGGCATGACAAATTCCTTTTCTTTAGTTATAAAAGCAACATTCATATGTGTACCTTCAGCAATATAACCTTCATCATCCATCCAAATCGAAGAAAATGCTCCTTTCTCTTCAGCTTCAAGTTTGGCAAGGACATTTGGAAGATAATCCACATTTTTTACTGTTGCAAATAGTGGTGGCTTTATGGGAATACTGGATGTTATCACTTTAACCCCTTCGTCGCAGTGCTGGAAACTCTTATCAGGAATAACTACTGCATAGAATACAGATGTTGGGCATCCTATGTTTGACACAGAAAAATCCCCAGGACCTGCACTTAGCCAATATTTCATAATTCCTTCCTTGCACTTTGATACTGCAACTAACTGTATAATAATGCTCCGAAGAGCTGCCCGAGACAACGGAGAGGATAACTTTACTTTGGGGAGTGACCTTAGGAAGCGGTCGAGGTGATCGTCCATCTCATAGAGGTACCTATTCATGATAAACAGCATATATAAATACCAAACCCAACCTAAAATCAAAGTAAAACCAGAAGTTGTTGAGAGAGTAATTTCAGTATTTCAAATAAGATTGATCTTTCTTAAACAAATTGTGTCCTATGTTGCACAAGCATAAGTACAAATCAGTTTTTCAAATGAGATTGATCATTTTTTAAAAATTGTGTCCTATGTTGCACAAGCACAGGTACAAATATTGCACCTCATACAAATATAGGTGCAGAATATAATAATGTTTTAGAAATATAAAGTATAAGTATGACAATATATACTATTTATATAAATATTTTATAATATATAACAATCTTATAACAAAAAAAATAGATAATGAACTTTAAAAAGGAGGATGTTTATAAAATATTCAAAATGTATCCAAATAAAAAATTTAAAAAAAGTAATAAATTGAAATTCACTGTAAATTTAAGAGATTAAAATATGACCATACCCTAATTTATATAACTTTATTAAAAGTGAAACAGAGTAAAATATGATATCAATTTATGCATGCAACTTTTGTACATAATAGTTTTTTAAAATGAAAGTTATTGTTAAATTTGGAAGATTTAATTTCAAATATCTAAATTCAAATAGTTATAACTTTGTAATTGTATCTACAATTTAGTCTAAAAGTATATGTGTGTGTGTGTATATATATATATATATATATCCAAATCAAACTTTCAAAAAAGAAAAATGATAGTACATGATATGTATTTTAGAGTACCTAAAAGTATTTAAAAAATTACTTATATTAGATACGACAGGTATGAAATATTCATCTTAAGTACGATATAACTTTTTTAATTAATTATGACTAGATAGATTTTATTGAATTTGCGATGTCTGTGTACATGTGTATATTTCATAGATCCAAAGCTTTTGCTATATATATTTGCTTACCCATTGAAAATAATAGCTGAATCACAGAGACCATGCCCGCGGTGTACCATGTGATCATCAATGGGCAGAACCATCATTGCTGGGTCAAGTATGATACCTCCATAATGACTTGAATACATTGCTGCGTATGGTTTTGCTCCCAATGCATTCCTCGCTTCATGAAACTTTTCAACCAACTGTATGATGCACCATGAATAAAAGTTTAGATTGTTAGTAAAACTTCATTATTATAATTTTATTATAATATCTCACGATATATTGTTCATGTATATCATTACGGATACCAATATTGTATCTCATACGAGTACAGGTATTAGATATAGTAATTTTTTTAAGATATAAGATATGGGTACAATGATATATACTATATAAATAAAGAATATTACATAATTTATAACATTAAAAGTAAATAATGAACTTTCTATAATATATATAATCAATCAACTAAAATAATAATCCAAGTTTTCTAACATAATGTCAAGCTCATATAACTTTATGAAAATTAAATCAAAATAAAATATAATATCAAATTTGTGCATGTATCTTTATGTGTATTAATTTTTTTAAATAAAAAATACTACAAGATAGCTAAATGATTACAATATGCGTCATTGTAAATGATGCAACATCAATAATAATTGCAAAGGTGTATGAATAATGCGAGCTCAACACACAAAGAAACAATCACTAAAAGAAAAAAAGAAAAACAAAGCAGTTAAAAGGAATTTCTCCCACTACCAAGTTTGATTTGAGAGCTTGCTGGAGCTAGAAATGTCAACTTTTTGTTATTGGGGCAATCTATTGTTTATCCTTGTGTGGTTTAGTCTAAAAACAGTTTGGTCTCTGTCATCTAAAGTGTATCATTTGATTTTATTTTCTAAATTTTAACATAAATAAATATGGGAATGTTAAAGTGATGAATAATTTCATTATTAATTATCTATTTTATTTATAATTTATATAATTTCATAGTATTTGAAGACTATTACTAGAATTAAACTAACCAATTCAATTTATATATATATCATTTGGATTCAAACAATGACTTCAAAAAAATATAATATTGTCCAAAATATAAGTGAAAAATATTTTAAACAATAAAATTAAATTATTCATCATTTTTATATAATTTTAAATATGCTATAAACAAAAAATATCACGTACATAGTAGTTGAGTGATTATATAATAAATCACAAAAAGCTTAGTTTAAACCACATTACGGCAAATTGATTTTGTGCAAAACTACAAGAGAATAATATGTAAGTTACCCTTGTTATTAAGTCATTCTATAAGTTATAACCAAAATAACACATACATTCCAAAATATGGCCTTATCAATAGTATTATGTATATCTATGAAGTATTAATATTTAAAAAATAGAGTTGTAATACATTTGATATTCCTATAAGATCTGAAACCACTTTAAATTGTACTTAAATACTACATATTTATATATTATTATAATATAACAATCACTATCAATGGTGTCACTCTCTTATAAAAAAAAATTTCCTTCTAAAATAAAAATATTATATGAATGACATTTGGTACATTAATTGAAATGTTATTTTTAAATAACTACAATAATATATGTGGAAATAGAGAATCGTGAAAGAAAATTTCATAGTTAAAATATATGCAAAAAAAATATCTATAAAAATTTTAATGATAAAATAAAATAAATTATGTGATATAGAAAAAAGTAATTAATTAAATGGATTAAATTATTTTTAAGACACATTTCTTTTAAAAATCGTAGCGAGCAAATTGAAACATTCTTACTGTCTATTTGAGAATGTGGGGCGTTACTGTGAAAAAACTGATGTTAAACAAATGTAAAAATAATATTTAGGACAAAATTTACGAAATTTTTTTATGAGAGTAGAATTGATTAGGAATGTCTTTGGTAGTAATTTACAAAAATGTCTTTGAAAATAACCTTATTATTCAAAAGCAATAATTATTTTATAACAAATATTTTTGCATTATTTAAAAATAATCACATATATATATACATATATCTTGAACAATATTCAATTAATATTAAAAATACAGTAACTTTCTTTATTTTAAGTTTTAAAAAACCATCCCCTATGATATTATGGATACCTTGAAAAACGTTACTTATGATATTTCTCAAACGAAATCCTGGCTTTTAAAAAGTTGTAAAAGAAGCATCACGAAAAAAGAAAATCAACCTTATCTCAATTTAAAGATTTTTCTGTCAAAAGACACTTGGAAATAAAAGTCACAGCATCAATTTAAAGAAAATTAACCTCACTTCGGGACTTCAATCCTGGTCAGTTTATATGTTGAATATTTAATAATTATAATTTTAATAATATAATACTTCTATCTTCTCAATGTAACAATATTTTCTTATAACCTCAAAGGGAGCTATAAGAAGTTTTGGCACAGTAGAGTGGTTTTATCTTCAATGTTTTATGGCTATCATCGTTAGCTGTAAAATATCGGCAGTTCCTCTCCCTTACTTTTCTTCTTCTTCTTTTTCCTCTTTTGTGCAAATAAATTTTTTGATGTCTTCTTTTAAGTAGGTTTAAGAGTTTTCGGTCTTTCCATCAATCTTTATTGATAAAATAAGGTAGCGTTTGGCCTTGATCGTGTTATTAATGGTTATTTCTTTATTTTGGTCTAGGTACTCATGATGTTTTGAAAATTTTTGGATGTGATTCTACAAATAAATAAATAAATTATTTCGCTGCATTATTAGTAATGATGATGATGGTTTTTTATCTCAGTTAAAAAATTAGTAAAATTTTAATTTACATTCTAGTTCAACGAAAAAATTTTAGACATACATTTATTATTAAATTTAAGATTTTTATGACAATGTGAGTGTCACTAGATTTAATTTACTTTTTATAAACTTAAGCACAAATAATTGTTTTTATAATATTAATATTTTTAATATGATTCTTACAATTTTTTTAAAATAAACAGAAACTAACAGCAAGGTTTAAAAATCTCACCTCGGACGATGAGGAGAACACGCGAAGTTTAACATCACTGTGATTTCCAACTTCTGGTGCATCCACAAAGGAGTTCAAAGATCAAAGATAAAGCATCTCAAACTGATAATGGAAAGTGAAATTAAGCAACCCAGAATTCCAACTTACCCGGTAACTTTTGTGAGGAGGTGCTGAACTCACTGTGGTTTTCCATGGAGCAGAAGGAATACAGAAAGGAAGAGCGAAATCACAAAAGCTATAGCAAGGGAAGAATGGAACGGTCCAGAAGTGTACTTAAACACGTGATTCTTTTCTGTGGCTAACTTCTAAAATAAGAGTGAAGTAAATTAGGAGATCCGGAAAGAACAAGGGCCATCCAGATTGGCACTGTGAGAATGACAGTGGATAAGGAAAGAACAAGGGCCGTCCAGATTGGCACTGTAAGAATGACAGTGGATAAGGTACAATTATTGAGACCCAAATATAGAAAGTAGATATACTGTCAAACTCATACTCAAACGGGTAAGAAATTCAAAATATAATTCTATAACCATTGAATCTTCAAATTCTCATACCCATTTATCTAAAAAAATTTACAAATGAACAAAAATGTTTCTCATATTGAGATGAGATGACATAAAATTTATTTATAAAATATTAAAATAAAACATTTCAAATAACAATATAATATTAAAAAAAATTATATAGTTCTAAATTGTTAAAAATTAGTTTTAATAATATGATTATTAAATAATAATTTGAAATATCAATAAATTAATTAAAAAATTTATCAAATGTGGTTTTCCAACCGTATTTTTATTTATTAAGTTACCATAATATTTGCATTCAATTTTTCTATTTACTTTAGTTTTTTTTGAGTGATTTTATTTCTAACCAATTGATATTTTTCAACATCAATAAAGAGTTTGAGGAAGAATAATTTAACAATAATGTAAATTTTTTTGGTATAAAAATGCATTTAAGTCTATTTTACAGCATACTCCTTTAATTTCAAACCGTCCAAACAGCAATAAATGACTTCAGCCATGCGGAACTACATCCTTACTAAAGATAAGAAAAACAATATTTATTTATCTTTATTTATATTATCAATTACAATATACTCCATAATTTATGACACCATTTCAAATAGTACTTAAAATAATATAAATACTCCTCTCTTTTCTTTTTTACTAACAAACTTAATCAAATTACTCTTTGACCTCCTAACTTGTTTTTTTAATTTCATTTTAATTCTTTAACTAAGAGTAGTTTTCTTAAAATCCTTTATTTAAAAAAATATTTATAAATCCAAAATCTTAAAAATCTTAAACTATAAACCCTTAAATTGCAAAAATTCAACATCAAAATTTTAAATTTCAAAACTCAAACATCAAAACACTAAATTATAAATTTCAAACTCCAAATCACAAATCTTAAACACTAAAATCATAAATCTCCAATCCTCAAACACCAAAAATTCAAACCCTAATTTCTAAAATCTTAAATCTCAAACCTCAAACACCAAACTCTAACCTTCCAAAGCACCAAACTCCAAATTCCAACATCTAAATTTCAAAATTTCAAACCCAAAACCTAAACTCCAAAAATCTGAAAATCCCAAATCTTTAAATCTCAAAATTCAAAAACACCAAACCTCAACCATCAAAAGATAAACTCCAATCCCTAAACCCCAAATCCGAAAACTCCAATTGCCAAATCCTATATTCAAACTCTCAAATGCCAAACACCAATACTCTAAATTTCTTAACCTTAAATTTCAAACTCCAAATACCCCCAAAACCATAAAATTTCAAACTTCATATCCCAAATATTCAAACTTGAAATCTCAAATCAAAAATTTCAAAATATCAAACTTCAAAACTCAAACACCAAAACCTTATACCTATAAATTCCAAAAATTCCGACTTTAAATCTTAAAATGTCAAATTCCAAAATCTCAAACCACAAACTTTTAAACCTCCAAGCTCCAAACCCTAAACTCTATATGTGTTAGGGTTTGAGTTTTTATTGTTTAAGGTTAAGTATTTATGGTTTAATATTTATGCTTTGGGGTTTATGATTTGATGTCTAGGGTTTAGGGTTGATGGCTTCAAGTTTTGAAGTTTTAATATTTAAGATTTTGGGTTTTGGGTTTAGATTTGAAATTTTAGGGTCTTGATATTTGAAATTTAGAGTTAAATTTTAAGGTTTAGCATTTAGAGTTTTGGGGGTTGATATTTACATATTAAAGGTCTAGGATTTTAAATTTTAAATTTTCGAGTTTAGAGTTTATAATTTTCAATTTACAATTTAGGGTTTAGGTTTAGGATTTTTAAATTTGAGATTTGAGATTTTAGGGTTTGAGGTTTGAGATTTTAATTTTAGGGTTTAAAAATATTTATTTTCTTTTTCTTTTAACTTTTTCATTTGAATTATGGTTTAAAACTAAGGAATTTTAGAAAAGTTATTTTTAGTTAAGAGATTAAAATGAAATTGAAAAATAAATTAGGAAAGTACAAAGTAATTTGACCAAAATTGTTAGCAAGGAAGAATAAAGAAGATGAGTATTTATATTATTTTAGGTGCCATATAATAAGTTCAAAAATTAGAAGAAAAATTACAATAATTATTATATTAATAGAGAAATTACAATTGATAATATAAACAAGTATAGATAAATGTTATGTTTTCTTAAGTTTTTCTTTTCTTTTTGTCTATTTTTTAGGTCATATCAACACTAGCGCAATTATCATATATTTATATATCAAAATAAATAAGTTTTAAAAGTATATTATTAGAAAAATTCAAATATTTATTAAATTATATATATTTAATTATAAATAAATAATTCCATTAATTTAATTAATGACCTAAAAATTAAACTATTAATCTCATCTTTAATTAACCGATTCAATGTGTGGTTTAATATCAAAACTATGATCTTCAAATAAAAAATTTGTCCAAAAAAAACTCAATTTTTATTTGAAGTTCTAATAAATGTCAAAACATTTAAATAATTCTTCCATAACATTGTATTTATTGTATTGTCGGTGAATGTCTTAAATATATTTTCATTAATTGTATTTTATGAAAAAACTAAAATATCTTTATATTTATAAAAATTTAAGGGAAAAATATAAAAAAAAAATTGTCTCTTCACTTTCTCTCACATCCTCTCTCCCTCTTCTTTCTCTATGTTTTTTTTAGATAAATCAAAGATCATAACATTCATAAAACATGTATAAAATTTAAACTTAGGGAGTTTTTGTTAGAAGAAAAAATTTTGGATTATTGAGAATCTTAATATAGGAATTGAAGATTCTTTTGTCTGATTTCAAAATGAAAACTTTGATTCTCAAAAAATTTTAATTCTTGAAAATGCTTTTTAAATAAAAATACCCATGAAGGTGGAAATCTTTGTCAAAAATAAAATATAATTTTATCTTTTAATATTTTATATAAATTTTTTTAATAAAAATAAATTTAATTGTTAATATATATTTTTAATAATTTTAAAATTAATATAAACTTAATAAATTATTAACAATAATTTATTATATTTTTTGTTAAAATAAATAAATAAACAAAAAAAATTTAAAAATAAATAAATAAAAGTATTTTTAGAAACTATATACATAAATAAAGATTTTCAACAATCTTAAAAGTCAACTAAACACATTTTATACATTTTTAAAAATTATTATTCTCATCAATCATGTTTTTCAAAAACAAAAAATGTTACCGTATATCAAATACTTCCTTAAAACAATTTTTAATAAAATAAAATAAAATAAATATTACAAATCAATAAGTACTTGTGAAAGATAAAAATAATTCAGATTACAAAATAATACATCTCTTAATTTTTACTATTAACATAATAAAAATAAATTTTATTTAAATATAATTAATTTTAAAATAAAAATAAATAAATAAATTAAAATTTTTTAAAAAAAAAATAACAACTTTCAATCTTATCTTCCTCCTCTATCGTGAAGTCTGAAGTGGCTCTACATTTATGGGCTTTTGTCGGTTCCGTCACGTTCTCCAACTTCGTAGTTGGCAACAGGCCTCTATCTTCACAAATTTGTTTGGGACCACTGAAAATCATTTAGGGAAGCTTTGCATGTGACCCTGTGTCTTGTCTGAATCAGACTCCAGTCATGGATGCTACTAAGTCTCATGTTTCACGTGTAAATATAAAGTTTGTACTTGTCTAAAAAGAATGAATATATATATATATATATATATAACAGTTTTTTTTGTTTTTTTTTTAATTTTTAACTTCTCATATTTTAAAAAATACGACTGATTTAATTTAAAATAATTATAAAAATATTATTATTACAGTATATTACAATATTAAAAATTTAAAAAATATATTTTTAATATTTTCAAAGATTTTAAAAATATTTTATAAAAATAAAAAAATATTAATCAAACATGCATGTTGTCAAAGCCAGTAAATATTTTTAATAAAAATAAAAACTAAAAATAGTTATACCCTTAAATATTCTTCTGAATTTATTAACAATTTGAATTTTAAACTTACAAATTTATTTTGTAAAATTTTTTTAATGCACAAAATCTTTAATATTTGACACTTACAAACTAGTCACCTGTTTTAAAAAAGTAAAGCCTCTTTGGAGATGTTTGTATATGTTTGATGTGACTTGTAAATTAAATGAGTTAGTTTGTGAATCACTATATTAAATACAAAAAATTTAAATTAAATAACTTTTTTTTCAGGTTTGGCCTAATTACATCTTATTCTCTCTTATTTAGTAAATTACAATTCGCTACTCAACTTTTCAAATTATAAAACAAAATAAACCATGCAGCTCACGCATTGTTAGGGGACTAAACAGATCTAATGTTGGAATTCCCCAAATGCCGCAGATTGATTCCCTCTAAATAAAAAGTTACTTTGAAGCCCTTTGTTGCCACTGGCTTTTGTAGTGCGTGTATGATGCCACTTGCGTAAGATATTTAGAAAATGGAATCTACTGTCCAGCAAACTTAAATTTTTAAAAAAATTTACAACATAAATTTTAAAAATTACAGTTTGATAAAATTAATATTCAATAAATAAATAAATTTTATTGATTTAAATATAAGTCTAATAAATTATGTTTTTTTCTAAATTTATTTTAAAAAATTATTTAAAAACTTTAAAGAATTCTAATCTCTACATATTTTTATATTTTTCCCTCATTCTCTCTGACACTGAGAGAGTGCATAAATCCATGCATTCATTCTATAATTCGCTCTCTTCTCTCTCTGGAATTCACAGGAAATGCTCGGGCCAACCACAAGTTTTCTGCCACAATGCAGGGAAAGGAAGTAACTTCGCCAGTCCCCCCCTTCACGGTGACCGCGCCCAAGGAAGAGGCGGTGCATGGCCAGGTTACCCCTTAATTATTTTCAATGCAATCAAACTGTAATTTCAGTATTTTTTATATTTATATGTTTTATTTCTTTAAATAGATATATCCTTAAATATTTATTAAAAATAATATTTATATTATTAAATTATTAAAAATAGTTGAAACATAATTAAAAATAATCAAGCAATAACATTATTTCAATAAAAATAAATTATAAAAACGCAAAACACCTATGTAATGTCACTTGTTTGTTTTCTTTTTAATGAAAATAAATAAAAATATAATAACAAACATAATATTTTAATAAATTTAATTGTAGAGCATCTTTTAATTTTAAAAAAATTTATATATACTTCTTTCTTATTTGCATACATATAGATTAAAAAGTATGAATATCCATATAGATATAAAAAATAGTCTGATACGAATATGATAATATAATAAAAAAAATATAATATTTATGTATAATTTAAAATATTATATTATATTAAATATAATATATTTTTATTTTTAAAATCAATATTTTATAGCATATGTAGCAAATTTTCCTATTAATTATGACAATAACATGAAGCATGCATGGATATTTTAAAGACAAAAGTATATTGCCATATCTACGTCCATGTCCGTGTTTCTAAGGACAACAATGATTTTCGACTAACATTTCCTTGCTCTTGATGCGCTGTTCATTTGCCGCACCTCAAATGTTTCTTGCGTGTGTGGGATAAAAAATTTGGTCTTGTTACAGGGTTCCCTACAGAAGACAACAGCAAAATATTCGTAAGCACGTGGTGGGGTTTATGAAAAAGAAATTTTATTGGGAGGCTCCAGTTTCCTGTACGTCACTTATATATCTTTAAGATCTTTAAGGTCTGTTTGGTTGATGAGAATAAGGGAAGGGAATAAGAATTTGAATTCACATTCCATCATATGTAGTGTTTGGTTGATGGAATGTGATCACTATAGAATGTGCATTACTTTATACGATAGAATGCACATTATTTTTGAAAAAAAAAAAAGAAATAAAATGAAATGAGATTGAAAAAGTCTAAAATATCTTTTTAAAATAAAAAAATAAAATTAAAATAAAATAAATAATATTTAAATTATTTTTTAATACTATTAATATTTTTAATAAAAATTTTATATTACTAAATATATTTTTATTTATATTATTTGAAGATTAAAATAATATTATTTTAATAATTTTATTATTTAAGGGTATTTTTATCTTTTTGTCAACTTTCTATTCTACTTTTATATTATTTATGACATATCAAACGTAGAAAAGTAATAAAGATTCTATTCTATTTTATATCGTATCAAATATAATTTTAATAATAATATTTTATTTTATTTTATTTTATTTTTAATTTTTAATTTTTATTTTTATTACATTCATTGTCACCAACCAAATAAGGGTGAGGTGGTACCCCATGTTGTTGAAACTCTGGCTGACGAGCTACGTACAATTATTAAAGATTCAAATTATTAAATATTTATTATAGAATGATTTTAAAAATTTAAATTCTCATAAATATTAAGCTATTTAATTTTTAAGTTTTTATTAAATAAATAAATAATTATTTGTACTTTATTTGTATAAGAAAATTTCAATCATTATAAAATTTAATACATTCTACACATATCTATTATGTTTAATAAATTTCATATTAAAAAATTAATATAATTAATTTATTAAAAAATTAATACAAAAATTATTTTCCCTACTAATTATCATATTATTTATCCAATAAATATTTTAATCGATTAGACATAAAGTATTTAATAGACATAAAGTATTTAATAGCATAACTATAATATTATTCTCTATTTAACAATTATTATATAAGAGAGGGCCTAATTGTAAAGAGGGAATTTTTTATATCAGAATTTATTTCTCTTGTATCAGCATAATTGTCTCTCCATTTAATCTTTGTGGCTTTTGAATGTCGCTGCAATTCTCTAAAAACATTTCATGTTAAGAAGTTAAATTATTAAATAAAAATTTGTAAATAATTTTATTATAACATCTAATAATAATTCACTCGTCTAATTTAAGTAGTGTTTTGTTATGTTGATTTTGAATTATTTAAAGCATTTTTTTGGTCTAAATTTGAAAGAGAAAAATGTTGTTTATTATTGAAAAATCGTTTTTCAAAAATTATATGTTCGACGAAGACATAAAATTACTTGTAAATGGTAACAAAATTTATTTTTCTATCGTGAGAGGGAACGTGGAAATTGGAGCCTTGTCCTTTGAAGCAGAATCCAAAGCATAAATTAATTTTTAAAAATACCTTCACTCAAAATTTTAAAGGAAAAAGTACAAATATTATCCAATCTTGTCTTTAAGTATATCGTTTCCAGAAATGGGTTTAAAACATAATTTTAGAAAGATGGGTAACAGAGTAGTGACATTCGTAAAAGTATTCAAAAATATTATTTATGGCCAAAATCTAAATACCTTTTTGTTACAGTAAAAAAATATAATCCAATACAAATATGATAATATAATAAAAAAATATAATATTTATGTATAATTTAAAATATTATATTATATTAAATATAATATATTTTTATTTTAAAAATATCAATATTTTATAGCATGTATAGCAATTTTTCCTACTAATTATGACAATAACATGAAGCATGCATGGATATTTTAAAGGGAAAAATACAATTTGCCATCCTAATATATTAGTGCAATTGCAATTTCTCCTCTATCCTTTCAATTGCAATAATTTCTCCCTTTATCTCCTTTCTCATTGCATGTTACCCCCCAATGTAATATTTGCCGTTGGATCTATCTCTTATAGATCTTCAATGACTAAAATATCCTTTTACAAGAAAGTATCATTAATTTGTACCCATATATTTTTTGTTTTAAAAAATAAATTACATATTTTTTGAGAAAAAACCAATTATCTTTCCCTGCCCCGGGAAGGCCCTCTGGTGAAGCCCCCCTCCCCGTGAAGTCCTGCATCTACGTGCTCCTTACTCTTCGAGCTCCTCCATCTACGTGAATCCCCCCTCCCTGCGTGGAATACCCATCTGAACCCATCGTCCCCCCACCTCGTGCTCCTTCCTATTTGAGGTCCTACGTGAAGCCCCCTTCTACGTACATTCCAGGAGCCTTTCTTGAACCCATCATTTCCAACGTTGTCAAGCGTCACACAAGCCACCAGAGCAACCCAAAACGCAAACACTTTAACTTCACGCGAGTACCAACCCCCTATTTAATTGAGCTGTGACTTTACTTTCATATGGAGGACAAAGGCTCAAGTATATAGTATATAGCATGTGGTCCCACCAATATAATTTGACAGACATGGGTTTGCAGATTATGCATGTGGTCCACCAATGTAATTTTGTGGTCCCAAATCTCTTTTTGGTTGTTTATGTATATTTCATGCACGGTTGTTTATGTATATTCCTTGCACATTGTAAAGTTGTAGCAAAAATTGGAGTGAAATTAAGAGCTTATTTGATAGCATTATTGTCTCTTTGTTTAAGCTAGATTTCTATTTATCATGATTTTAATCATAGCCTGTGAATTTTTTTCACTTTCATTTTTAGTTAGTTTTGAAATCATCATGTCTTCAGTGAGATTTTTGAACCACTATTTAATTATCTGTGTAATGATGATTTTACAAATTTTGTTTTCATGCAAGGTCAAAGAAATCACATATAAACTTCATTATTCATTATGGTGGTAGACTATATAGGGGGTTTGAAGATACCACTTACATAGGAGGTAGGGTGGCAACTATAGATCTTATGGAGAAGGACGTAGTATCATACTTTGAACTTATGCACGAGTTACAACCATTCATGTTGAAACCAAGCATCTCTGTTCACTACCTTGTCCCAAATCAAACCTTGAACATAGGGCTTGTGCATATTATGTCAGATGTTGAAATTGAAAGCATGTTAGATTTATATGATATTTATAAGCTAGATATGGAGGTTTCAATATATTTGATATATATAACGAGTGACTTGTATGATGTGTCAGTAGAAGAAGATGGTGACAAATATAGTGACTATGTAAGTAACGAAGATAGCAGCAACACTAAGGATGACCCTTATTGGAAAGAGGTGGTAACTATTGATGAAAATATTTATGACTTGCAAGGTAAATTAATTATTACATGATATTGACATAATTATGAATACATTGATAAATTTTATGTAATATTTAGCTACTTTGGTAGTTGTACATAAATAAAACTTGATTTGTATTTTGTAGGTGAAGAGCTCGTTGAAGTAAATTTTCAAAATAGAACAAGTTTAGTATCAAGACAATTGACAATGACAGATATCTTACCCACTTATTATTTAGAGACCGATGTTGAATCAAAATATACACCCTCTGATGAGTTGATATCTCCACTTATGAGCAGTGACGAAGATTGTGCCAATCAGAGTATGATGAGTTTATACCTGATAAAAACATGAACAATATAGTTTTCACCGTATATCAAAAGTTTCCAACTGTGGCTATTTTTAGAACTATAGTCCGTGAATGGAATATTCAACAGGGGAAGGACTTGAAGTGGAAGAAGAATGATCTCGACAAAGTTATAGTTGAGTGTGCAAAAAATTATGGGTTCAAAATATGTGGGATCAAATTAAAAGGTCAAAGTACATTTCAGATAAGAACCTTATATCCAAAGCACTCTTGTTCTAGAGTATATAGAAATAAGCAGATTACCTTGACCTATTTGGCAGATAAATATCTAGAGAAATTGAGAAAAAAAAACCCAGATTAGAAGATTTCAAATATGATGGCAGGGATAACTGAAAATTTGAAGACTGATGTGTCATTGCACTAGGTTTATAAAGCAAAGAAGAAGTCAATGAAGGCTATTTATGGAGAGTGGAGTAATCAATACAAGAGGGTGTATGACTATGCCCAAACTCTTCTTGGCTATAATCCAAGGAGTACAGTAAAAGTATATGTTGCTAACCATAGTGCTTTAGGAAATTATGTGTTTAAGAGGATGTACGTTTCATTAGGAGCTATGAAGTCGAGATTTTTGACTGGTTGTAGAAGGTTCGTGGGTCTAGATGATTGTCATTTAAAGTCTCTATTTGGAGGATAATTACTATTAGCTATCGAGAGAGATGGAAATGAAAACCTATCTCCAATAGCACATGCTGCTGTTGAGATAGAGAATAAAGATACGTGGGTATGGTTTTTAGATCTTTTGTTACGTGATATTGGAGGAGTTGCAGAATTTGACTGGACATTTATCTCTGACAGGCAGAAGGTAATACTATCTTTTTGTGGTCTTGTATATATGTTCTGCATAAAGTGTTCAATTGAAGTTTCTCATAGTTTGTAACTTGTTTCACTTTATGTAGGGTTTGACACAAGCATTTTCGTTCCTTATGCCAAAAGTATATCATAGAATATGTGTTAGGCACTTCTATGCCAACTTTAGGGATTGGGGACACAAAAATCAAGGATTGAAAAATCTATTATGGAAGGCTACAACCTGTTGACTCCAAGGGAATTCAACAATACCATGGAGAGGGTCAAGGCATTGGATGCTAGTGGCTATAGTTATCTGGCAACTGTGGACCCAAAAACATGGTGCAGGGAATTTTTTAGTAGACAGTCCAAATGTGATCTATTGGAGAATAACCTTAATAAGAGTTTCAACAACTACATCTTAACTGCAAGAGACAAGCCACTGATAATGATGATAGAGATGCTTAGGATGAAATTGATGAGAAGATTTCAGTTGAAAAGGGACGGCATGAAGATGGATGATCATGGTATATGCAAGAACATCAGGGTCAAATTAGAGATTGTTAAGTATAGTTCTTTTGAATGTCAAACGACTTATGCTGGGGGTTGCCATTTCTAAGTGATGTGCAAGGGAAAACAGCTTTTAGTAAACTTAACCCAACAATCATGCAGCTATCAAAGATGGGATTTGAATGGGATATCATGCTCACATGCTTGTTCTGCCATTTGGATGCATGGTCAAGAGTCTAAAGATTTTGTGTCCTCTATATACACAAAAGATACATATATCAAATCATACAAACCAATCATTTATCCAATACCTGATAAGATGGGGTGGACGGAGACAAACTTGTCATATGTGGACCCTCTAAAGCCAAGAAAAATGGTTGGAAGTCCTAAGAACAAAGGATTAAGGGTGCAGATAAGAAAGTAAAAAATTCTTACAAAATGAGCAAACTGGCCAAGTTGTGAAGTGCTCAAAGTATGGAGGACAAGGACATAATGAAAGGACTTGCAAGACAAGTGGACAACCAGGGGAAGATAAAAAGGTTTAGAACAATACTAAGAGTATATCAAATCTTGTTGAGGTAAAATTGTTATTGGTATAATATTTTTATGGGAGTTTGGTGTTTATAAGCCTAATATTTGCTATTGTAATTCTGTTATTAGATAATATTTATCATTTTATTTTTTTGACGATTATCTTAAGATTTAAATAAATTATGCGTAAGTTCAAGTTGCACAGATTGGCAACATCAGGGACCATACCGTTGAAATGAAAACTGCCTTTAAGGGAGAGAAGGTTTTTCAATTGATTAACAAATTTTCTACTTAAGTTTGCATAATGTTATACTTAATCTTTGATGTTTTGTAGGTGTCATTTAGTCACAAAGGCAAGAATGTCGAAGAAGAAATCCAAATGGTAAGGCTTATGCTAAAGAGTGGAAATGCTCTACATGAAAGGTTTCATACAATGCTTTGAATGTCTAGTCAGCATATTCCTCCGTCTTCTGCCAGTGGAAGTGATGGACAGCATAACCAACATGTAAGAGGCTTTCAAGCAACTATCAACCTAATTTTGAGGAAAGGTGGTCTCCAAAAGGATGTTAAAAAGAAAAAATCTTGGAAGTAGTTTTAGTCTTTGTGTATTATTGGATGATATTTATGTTCATTGTATTAATTAATGGGTTTAATGGATAATATATAAGTCCCCTATACTGACTTTTGTGTTTAATGGATGGTATATAAGTCCAGTGTATTAGTAGATATGTGTAATAGATAGTATATAAGTCTACTGTATTAACTGTTGTGTTTATTGGAAGATATATAAATCTATTGTTTTAACTTTAGCATTTGATGGATAATATATAAGTCCCCTGTACTGACCTTTGTGTTTAATTGATGGTATATAAGTCCAGTGCATTAGTAGATATGTGTAATAGATAGTATATAAGTCTACTGTATTAGCTACTGTGTTTATTGGAATTGTTTTAACTTTAGCATTTGATGGATAATATATAAGTCCCATGTACTGGCCTTTGTATTTAATGGACGCTATATAAGTCAAGTGTATGACAAATGTAGTTTGACAAATATATAACAACAATATTTACTACAACACTTTTAATATAGTTTGACAAATGGACACAAAATACACCCGACAAATGTTTACAAAATACATCAATGGCATTTTTATCATTTAACTCATAATTTTAATATTCCTTTTATCCATAAACCAATTACAACACCCAACAAAATACACCATGATGCAATGCAAAAAAATTTCCACAAGCTCTCTCCATTGCCACCATTTTTATTCACCCTTTCTTTACTAGGTGTAGATAAATCTCGTAGTTGCTTCAATTTGAATAAGACACGCTTTTCATGTTCACATATAGGTGGATCTACCCATTTAAAGAAATCGCATCTTTGGGGAGATCGATAATTCGTACATGTTAAGAATCTCCTTCCAAAGTTATCATTTGTGAAAGAAGTAAGTTAACAAGCTCGCTCTCCATAATTACACATAAAGGTGCTTCTTTGAAAAATCCTAGAACTCTGGTGGCTTGAATCTTGTGACATGACACTGTCCATAATTCAGCACTTTAATCTTACAAAAGAAAATTAGAATTGATCAGAGCTCACCATAGTAGATGAAAAAGTATATAAAGTGCCTCTTTGTTAGGCAAAAAAAGCATGGAGGCAGACAAAAAGCAACATGTTGTATAATATAAAGAACCATCCTACATGCATGTTTATGCCACATTAATCTAAATTGACACCTTGAAAAAAGAATGCAGTATTTTTGTTTCTTGTTTTTGGCAAACCAGGCTACATGTACATATATAAGGCCTAAGCTTGGCAGTTTGAATGCAGAAAGATATGTTTTTGTATAACAGAAAGAACACTGGTCCTATATTTTACAACCAAATTTTGAACCCATTCAGAGATACCATTTAATATCATCTTTACAAGAAATAATGGGAGAAAATAAACCATCACTGAACATGTTTTGTCAAAACCCATTCTGCCTCTTGAGAATTCTTAGTTGAATACCATAAAATGCGGATAAGTAATGTTAAACATGAGCATGCATTGTTAACAGCATCTTAGACTATGATATGCTCAACCTAGAAGTACCTAACTCCCAATTTTTGGATCACTCGTAAAAGCTGGAGTTTGGGTCTTTTTTTATAGGTAACTAGAACTCAATAATTATTTTTCTCTTCATAGTAAAGGCTTATATGTTTTAATGCTAAACATGAGCTTGCATTGTTATGGCCATAGTGGAGATCAAGATTCTATATGCACAAGTTTCATATTTTTTTAATTTCACTTTTGTTAGTTTCTGTTTTAGATAGCCTTCTCCCATTTTTGCTGCTTCATTTTTTTGGAAAACAAAAATGCTACTTTTAGAGGTGTTGTCATGTTCCACATCTTTTAATTAGAGGCTAAAGTTAGGGGAGTATATCATGGTGCACCAGTTATGATTAAGTTTTGCATCCCCACAAAGACTGCTTTGCAGGTTTAATATCTGTTGATATTGTTCTCTATTTTTTTTTTCTGTGAACAAACTTTGCTTATCATACTAATTGTGTACTTTTAGCAGGCATTTTCAACTCCCATTCTGCCTTTAGATATTCTTACTGATATAACTCCTACTTTGCAACCATTTTGGACAATGCTAATTGAGCTAATTCCAATATTCTCCATAATAACATTAATATGGCACAATCATTTTTTTATTGTCTTCAATTGGTATTAATTGTAATGCCCCCAATTTTAGGACACATGAAACAAACATTTTTTTTCACTATTAGATATTTACCATAACATGCATAGCACTATTCTTTGTCATAAAAATAGATACATATAGGCTCTTTCATGTATACACATTATACAGACCAAGTTATAAAAGTCAAAGTAACAACAAAAATAAGGATCCTGCATGTGGCATTCAAAGCACACTCTAGAATACAAACACAGTATAATTCAAAATTGTGAGTCTTGGAAGTAACGTAGACTCACCCAGAGAATGTCACCTAACTGATCACCTATCTGCAGAATCAGACTCTGTATTCTTATCTGAAAAATGTGAAAATATCGTGTAATGAGTTTGACAACTCAGTGAACAGATAATACATCATATGACCTCTTAGGTCAACATATGGATGTACTCATGTTTTAAAATTTGTCACATAAAAAGTACAATTCAGAAGTATATTCATATGGGACCCGTATTTCAAATATTCTCAAATCAAAGGATATTCAGTTATCCAAAATTATATTTAGCACAGTATGATCATTAAACAAATATTTTTATGCATTAAAATATTTCACATGAAAACATTAGGAGGAACCCATATCAGAACCATAAAATATTCTCAAGCACACAGCAAATGATGATGTTATATTCAGCTGTATAAGCTACAATAAAATATTAAGTTTTTGAGATAAATTCATAACTTTTGTTGATGCATAATTAACATACTGAAAATTCACTCTTTTTACATAATGCTCAAGCATGTGACAGCTCTCCATACACTTAATTCACTCATTTGCTATACGCATAGTGACCGATCGACTACAGTTGCAATAAGTGATCAGGGAATGTGAGTTTATCACCCACCTGCCTCCTCACATTACCACTATCACCCAGTTAGAGCAACCCTCCCTTAACTCACTCAGGTTAATAGGGCGTTCCCTACTCGGTATCGTCTCAAACCATACAACCCGTCGATATTCATCTATACATATAAATACATACATATATATATATATATATATATATATATGCATATTTATCAAATGCAATATATAATTATCAATCAACTCACCATGAGTTTTACACTTGTCATTCAATCATAATCAGCAACTTTATAGTTTTACAAATCAATGCTTCATGCACATAATATTCACTTTACCAAATAATGATAAATACATTTAGAACCACATATTCAATGAGTTTCAAAATCTATTTGTAAAACCATACTCTTTTTGAACTATATGCTAGTTCGTAAGTAAAACAGATATTTTAACACATTTTAGAAACTTATGATAGCATAAATAATTTGTAAATAGAACCAATTATACATTTGAAGTTTAAGAAGAGCATGAGATAAGTCATAGAAAGAATTATCTACTCACAGGATAAGACTCCAGATTGGACAGCCCCAAAATATACTTTTTCAATCTGAATTTGACCAAACAAACTTCAAAATCGATTTCGAAGGGTCCAAAAATCTATGAAATGACTCCGAAATCACAAAATTTAGTCTCTAAAAGCTTCGTCAACACTAGTCAACTGATGGGTACTATTTATGGCCAAAATTACTATTTATCGTCGAAAATCAATATTTATACTCTCTAGATTTACTGTTCGCAACGTCAAAAAGTTGTTAAATAGCTAAAAAATTTCATATCCTGAGGTTTATCTATCTCCTGAATTCATTTACAGCGTCAGATTTTCAATTTGAATACTCTAAATAAGAGTTTCAGAATTTATATTTTTCTAAGATTTTTTACTTTCGTTTTATCTCGATTCTACGGCTGATTTGAAAAATCATTCGGTTCTGAATCTAGTGGTACCTTTAGTTTTGTGATTGGAGACTCGAAGGTACTCCAGATCTAGAAAAAAAATGAAGAGAGAGAAAATATTATTTATCACTATTTATTGGTTACGAAATTTCACAGATTCACGTTTCATATCCCCCCTTTTCTTTCTTTTCTTTTTATTTAAATATTATTTAATTATTGAATAGTTAAAATTTATTATTATTTTTTATATATATAATAATATTATTTTTATCTTAAAATATATCAAAAATTTCTAAAAATTTATATTCTTGCAAAAATTTGTTGAACTCTTAAATCATGACTTTTCTTGATAAAACTTTTAATAAAACAAATCACAATATAAAATATATTCATGTATATTAAAAGAAATAAATTTATAAAAATAAAATAAAAATTATTTAAAATCAAATATATTTATTTTAAGCAAAACATTATTATTTAAAATTTACGAGATATTACATTAATTATTTTTATATAATTAATTATATTATATTTATCTTATTAGAAAATTTATTTACCTGTCGTTTGTCAAATTTTGAGGTATCTCTATAGTGTCTAGCATATGCTTTACCAATAAAAAGGCATTTCGTTTAATTTAGCTACTAATCAAACACACAAGTTATGGCAATTTAGAGTACTGAAGGGCAACAAAAGTTGGTATTCATTTCTTTCTCTCTAAATAAGTTTTAGAATACTTGTAAATGTCTTATATTTGTGAAAGTAAGAGTGAGTTTGTAGAAACTTTATTTAGGTGCCTGAATTGTATCCTTTTCCATCACATGGACATTTGTAAGTTCAAATAACTAGTTGACTATACAACATGCATTTTTAAAAAAACTAAAGTATCTTTATTAAATTTCTTAGCTGTTGAAGTCGTGACTTTCTTAGTTGCAGTACCCCTATTAGACTTTTTAGATGCTTTGTAGTTTTCACTACCTCCTCTACCGTTATCTGTTTGCATACTTTCAATATGCCCAGATGATACAATGACTGTAGGCACTTTTTAACTTGTATCTTCTAAAAAGCCAATCTAATTTTAAATCAGAATCTAGGCGAATTTGACAATTTATAGCAATCCTATATTCTACAACCAGAATCCACTTAGAAGAGTTCATGTTCAAACACTAGTCCTATATTCTACAACTATAATCTGAACCCATTAAACCCCATAGGCTGCAAATTTGACAATTTATAGCAATCTCCAATTTCTGGCTGATCAAGTTTTCCCAGCAACAATAACGAACATTCACCACAAGAAATTGTCAAATTCATGCCAGGCTATATGTACAAATCAAAAGGAAAATAGAATTTTCCAATCCCCAATTGCAAAACTAAAGACAAAATCCTTACTTTTTTCCATGCCCATTGTGATTTGGGAGCAGTCGCATAAATCATCACACAACAATGGGAAAGCAATGGATAGATATAAACACTCACCAGAAAATCTATCATAGCCTGCGTTTTGGGTTGCTTTGATGGCTTGTGCGATGCTTGACAACGTTGGGGATGATGGGTTCAAGAAAGGCTCCTAAAATGTACCAGAGGAGGGGGGCTTCATGTAGTGGAGGGATAATGGGTTCACGCAAGCAGGGGACTTCACGCAGATGGAGGACCTCGAAGAGCAGGGAGCACGGGGTGGGGGCTTCATGCAGTTGCAGGACCTCAACGAGCAAGGAGCACGCAGCTACAAGACCTCAAAGAGCAGGGAGCACGCAGATGCAGGACTTCACGAGGGGGTCCTTCACGAGGTAGGGAAAGATAATTGGTTATGTCCTAAAAAATTATTTCATTTCAAACAATATATAATTTAATTTTTAAAACAAAAAATATACGGGCACAATTTAACGATACTTTTTTTAAAGGGTATTTTAGTCATTGAGAATCTATAACAAATAGATCCAACGGCAGATATCACATTAGGGGATAACATGCAATAAGAAAGAAGATGAGGTGGCAAATTGCTGCAAGGAGAAATTGAAATTACACCAATAGATTAAGGTGGCAAATTGCATTTTCTCCTATTTTAAAGACAAAAGTATATTGCCATATCTACATCCATGTCCGTGTTTCTAAGGACAACAATGATTTTCAACAAACATTTCCTTGCTCTTGATGCATTGTTTCTTTGTTGCACCTCAAATGTTTCTTGCGTGTGTGGGATAAAAAATTTGGTCTCGTTATAGGGTTCCCTACAGAAGACAACAGCAAAAGATTCGTAAGCACGTGGTTGGGTTTATAAAAAAGAAATTTTATTTGGAGGCTCCAATTTCATGTACGTCACTTATATACATTTAGGGCTCGTTTGGAACACCAAATAAGAGCAATAGGATAGAATAATATATCATATCCTATTGCTATTTTACATTTGGAAGCCAATAGGATAGGATAACAGCTATCTTATTTTTTATCCTATCCTGCTCTTCAGTGCAATAGTCTATCCTGTCTCTACCCTTGGGATAGAGACCAGATAATATATCGCTTACCAGTATCCCCCAAAATTGCCCCTCAATATCCCGAGCTCCCTTACCCTCGGGCTATCTCGCCTCCCTTGCCCTCGCCCTCGCCCTCGAGCTCTCTCACCTCCCTCGCACTCACCCTCACCCTTACCCTCGGGCTCTCTTTCCTCCCTCGCCCTCACCCGAGCCCTTGAGCTCCCTCACTCCGAGTTTTTATCCCTCGCCGTCATTTCCAGGTATGCCATTTTCCCCTTTTCCTGCATCTATTGTGGTTTCTACCTTTGGGTATCGATTTTGGGTATCAATTTACCCCTCATTAGCATTGATTTATGCCTGCATCTGCTCTTTCCCTTTTCCCTTTCCTTGTATCTATTGTGGTTTCTGCATCTGCCTTCATCTGTCTCATTCTAGAAGTTAGTGGCCCTCTGTTGTTGGCTATTTTCTTATTTAGCTACCTAGACCTCTCTTTTTTCCTTTTCACGGAATTTTTATTTTTTGCTCACATTGACATAGCACGTTAATCAAAATGTTAAACAAAAATGATAAGGCTCGACAACCTAACATAATAGTGAATTTGTTGAAAATCATGGAGGATGCAAAGAACCTGAGATCTATTTTACGTGCTTTTAAGGCTAATTGGCCTATGGTTTTTTTTTCACTGCTCCAAGGCTGGGACTGGGATTTTGTGGTGTAAATTATTTGTTAGTTTTTAGGAAGTTTAGGTCCCTTATGTTTGGAGGTTTGGTTGGTAATTGCTCAGGAAGGAGGACAAAACTTATCAGGACATTCTTTTTTGCCACATTTTGGTGTATTTGGCTTAAAATATTTTCTCAAATCTATAGAGGACAGAGCAATAATATTAATTTGCTGTGGGATAGGTTTGTGCATCTTGATTCTCATTGGTGCATAGCTCTTGGGTGCTTTCAACGGATTGCTCTTGTGGACATTCTCAAAGATTACTATGTGGTGTTGAAACCCAGGGGGGTTACTGCTTATCTTTTCTCTCAATAAATTCTTGTTTTTAGCCTGTTAAAGAATTTGAAGCCAAAAAGAAATTGCAGTGATGGGCATTCAATTGGATGTAAAATTGGATTCTGATTAGTATATTGTCACGAAACCAGTATCTTTGATTAATAACATGGCATAAGTTGGTTCTCGAGCCAATTCTTATAATAGGAGTATTACATAATAAAATAGCACATATAAAAATTGTCTCAACAACCACTTTATCATAAACCAGGTATATATATCTATGGAAAGTTAGTGTGAAAATGAAGTTGTATTTTTGGTTTATTCAATTCATGTTTTGTCTATTGATTCAGTTATATGGACAAGAAGGAACAAAATGAATGTTTTGTTGGAATGTCAAGCCTTTCAGTACATAATTTCTACTTTTGTTACAGGGTCACTGCCTCCATCACAATGTAGATCACTCTTTACTTTGGCAATGTCAATGATTTTGTTCTCTTCGAAAGTGTACAACATTGCTTCTCTTGTACATAGTGATAAGGCTGTGCTTACAGAGAAAAAGGTGAGTCATTTTGTGAAATTTTCCCTCCTTGTAAGTCATTATTGAGGTCTCAAAACCATGTTTGATGTGATATGTAAGGACAAATTGTTAAGAACATAAAGAAAAAGGATAAAATATTTTCTTTCTTGTGCATTTGCTTGATGTCTTAATCAATCAAATGTCGTAGACAACGGAATGTACTTTTCCTAAAAAGATGTGATAATGTATCTTTCTTTTAATTTTTATTTCTTTACATACTTTAGTTCTTGAAAGTAAAGCATTTTATATCACCTTAATATTTTCATGTTCTAGACTCAGGTTGACCCTTTCCTCCATATGGTTGAAGATCATAAGTTATAGGCTATCAGCATTGAACCTGACTATCTGACCATTGGTTATGGATCCAAAGAAGATGATGATAAGGCTTTAAGAACACTTTCATAATTATCAACTATTAAGCACCAAACTCAGGAATTCTTTGCTTCTGAAATTTTTAGGAACTTGGAAAGTTTATCAAAAGTAATGTTTTTACCTATCCTATATTTTGAACTATGCCTGAAGATAAAAATGCATTGTTTTTCTGTTCACTGAACCTATGGTCTCTGTTGCAGCCTAAATTATCCTCATTAAGGGAACAGCTACTGGAAGAATTCTCACAAGATGGAATGTGTCAATTTGGATCCCAATTGACCAGGGATTTGCCAAAAAAAGGTGTGTCAAGTTAACTTCAAAAGTGATGGATTTTTTAGGGATCTAATCACTATTCAATCTTCTTATTTCTACTAGTTATTTGTGACTGACGTAGTTGCTTTCACATTCTATAGGATGCTTCAATATTATCAACAGATGATGATTTTGTTCCTGATTCATTTGATAGTCAAACAAAGCACATGCGCAGGTTCTTAAATGCCATGGAGAAACTCTCGCTTGCAAGACAAACAAAGTCAGAAGTCACTCCAAGTCCTAGTCTTTCTGAATCTAGACAGAACAAATGCTTGAGATTTAGTTTAAGGTAGCTGGGTCTTTTGAAGTTTATGAATCTAAGGAAGTAGAAGAACCATGGTTTGATTGAAGATTAAGCCAAACAACAAGATTATCCATGCTACTTTTATCCTTAAACCTAGGATTTGGAAGTATCGGAACCGAAAAATGACTGAGATCCATATCTTATAACTTGCTTAGATAGCCTTTTTTTTATGTAGAAAATTCGTCAGTGGTCTTTACCTATGTTAAGTAATTTGTTAGAAAATATGAATGAAATATACAGAATATGAATATCTAGCAAAGGTGTCATAGTTGCATTTATGTATAGGCCATCATCATTCTCATAAATAATGTTATTTTTTCTACTACTAAATCTTTCCCCTCCCCTTAAAGCAAATGAGACTGTTTATTTATTTTAAAGGATTTTTATTAACTATATTGCAACTAAATCAAATAACATACAACTGCTATTAAGTAATTAAAAAAATTGTATTAAAATTGATTTACAAGGGTAATTAAAATTGAATCAAATAACATACATACAACTAAAGTGATGAAGTGCATAGTGGTATGATGTTTTACTCTCATGATAGGCATACTAGTTTGATGATTGTGACTTAGTACAATTGATTTCATAGAAGTTTTAACATGTAACATTGGCATCCCAAAATTAAATTTCTTGTTTTTTCCATCACAAATTATTTTTATACTGTTTTAATGAATTTGGTCTTTACAAAAGCTTTAGTTAATGATGTAGTATATTTGTAAATTATTTCAGTACCTTTCAAGTTGTCCAAGAGAAAACCTGATGACTATTCATGATATATTAATTTATATATATTATTTTGTTAATTATATATATTTATTTTTAATTTTAATTTATACCAATGTATAAAGTAATAAAAAAATTGTATTAAAATTGATTTTAAATAAGTATATATGTAATTTTATTATAAGGGTCATTTTGTCATTTTATATCATTCATATCATATCCTATCGCATCATTATTTGATTTACTCTAAACACATAATAGGATAGCATAATGCATATCTTGTTGCACATCAAACATAGGATATGATAAGAGCTATCAGGCCCATATTATATCCTGCTGTTATCGTATTTGTTATTATATCATATCCTATCATATCATGCTCTCCAAACGAGCCTTTTAAAGGTTTCCTTGTTGAAACTCTGGCTGATGAGCTACGTACAATTATTAAAGATTCAAATTATTAAATATTTATTATAAAATGATTTTAAAAATTCAAATTCTCATAAATATGAAGCTATTTAATTTTTAAGTTTTTATTAAATAAAGAAATAATTAATTATTTGTACTTTATTTGTATAAGAAAATTTCAATCATTATAAAATTTAATACATTCTACACAAATCTATTATGTTTAATAATTTTCACATTAAAATATTAATATAATTAATTTATTAAAAAAAGTAATGCAAAAATTATTTTCCATAAAATATAATTTACTAATTAGCAGATTATTTATCCAATAAATATTTTAATCAATTAGACAAAAGTATTTAATAGCATAACTATAATATTATTCTCTATTTAACAATTATTATATAAGAGAGGGCCTAATTGTAAAGAGGGAATTTTTTATATCAGAATATATTTCTCTTGTATTAACATAATTGTCTCTCCATTTAATCTTTGTGGCTTTTGAATGTCGCTGCAATTCTCTAAAAACATTTCAAGTTAAGAAGTTAAATTATTAAATAAAAATTTGTAAATAATTTTACTATAACATCTAATAATAATTCACTCGTCTCATTTAAGTAGTGTTTTATTATGTTGATTTTGAATTATTTAAAGTACTTTTTTGGTCTAAATTTGAAAGAGAAAAATGTTGTTTATTATTGAAAAATAGTTTTTCAAAAATTATATGTCACACCCCTAATTTTAGGAACGCGAATAACAATACTGTCCGATAACCTTATCTTTATCTATTTGTAATCAACATCATATTATGACATATCAGGATAATATCATATGTTTGCAAGTTTCCAATATAACTAATTATATATGCCAAGTCTACATTTATCAATTTTACAGGGAAAATAAGAATTTTTCCTACCACGTTCATAACAACTCTAGAGTACATTTATATTACAATTTAAACACTGAGAGCCCAGAAATAATTTAGGCTCACCACAGAAGTACAACACTTAGTCTATCAAGAAGACGCAGGACCAACTCTGGTTCTTTAGCTGAAAAAACATATCAACAACGTGAGTGAGTTTTACAATTCAATGAACAGATAATACCTCATATGACCTCTTAGGTCAACATATAGATGTACTCTTTATGTTAGAACTTTTCACATTGAAAATCACAATTCAAAGGTACATTCATATGGGGACCCATATTTTAAATAATCTCTATTCAAATTCATATTTATATTCAGTTCATAAGTAAAGCTGTAAAAACGATAATAAAATCATGATATGCATCAACATAATTCTTATGAAAATATTTGAAGGATCCCATATCAAAACCACCATATCAGAGTTTAACTCCTTCCGTACTTTGGTGGTATAAAATTTGCCTAAATTTAATATCCCGCTGAAGTTTGCCCTACTACCATTCAAGAGGACACGCAAATGGACTCTATATGAGTATTTTCTAAGCACACAGCAAAGGAAGGCAAATCACATCATATATAACTTGCATCTCGCCCATATAAGAGATATCCTACTCTCCATTATATATCATCTCCCATGTGTTGGCCCTCACACGAGGCTAGCACCACCTCCCCTGCTAGCTGAAGCAATCAAGGTGCACTAGGGCTAACATTACCTGCTGTTAGCAGACAGTATTTCTAATAGGATTCCTCCATAAAACCATAATCTCATATATTCCATATTAATCAAAACAGAGGTACTATTATAATACAGCATTTTCATTCTCAGTATATTCCTCTGTCAAAACTTTTCAATCAGGGGAATCACGTATACATATCCATATCCAAGGCAAACATATCACTGTATAAATCAATATCATATGCATAACATATTTTCTTTGTCATATAATGAGAAATACATTTAAAAATCACATGTTCAATGTGTTTCAAAATTTATTTCAAAAGTCATACTCTTTTTGAACTAGATATCATATTGCAATCGTTTCAGATATTCTAAACCATTTCAGGATCATATAAAAGTATAAATAACTTGTAAACATACTCATTTATCAATTTAAAGTTCAAGAAGAGTAAAGGTAAGTCATAGAAAAATCATCTACTCACAAAGTAAGAGCCCCAGATTGGATAGCCCTAAAATGTACTTTTTCAATTTCAATTTAATCAAATAGACCTCAAAAACGTATCTGGAGGGTCCAAGAACCTAGAAAATGACTCTGGGAGCTTAGTCACTGTTCACAACCGGAAATACTGTTCACAGGGGGGCGAAATTACTATTCACCCAGCCAAAAATTACTATTCACGACGAACAAAAAACTATCAGATGGTCAAAAATATTCATATCTTAAGATTTATCTAACTCCTGAATATATCTACAGTGTCAGATTTTCAATTAGAAGTCTCTAAGTAAGAGTTTCAGAGTTTACCTTTTTCTAAGATTTTTTACTCCAAATCTACGGCGATTCAACGGCTGATTTGAAAAATTGATCAGTCAAAACCGTAGTATTCTTCATCCTGAATCCAGTGGTACCCTTAGTTTTGAGATCATAAGAAAATAGGCACTCCAAATCTAGAGAAAAAATTGAAAGTTACTATTCACACTATTCACTCTCACTATTCATTTCCTCTGCAACTCTTCTTCTGCATTTCGTCTCCCCGTCCCCCAATTCTCTTTTCCTTTTAATAATAATAATTATTATTTAATAATTAAATATTTAGATTTATTTTCATTTTATTTCATATATATTCATATAAATACTGTTTTTCATCCTAAAATACCTCAAAAATTTTAAAAATTTACATTCTCATAAACTTTTAATTAAACTCTTAAATCATGATTTTTCTTGATAAAAATCGTAATAAAATAAATCTCAAAATAAATATCTTTATACATATTAAAAGAAAAAATATTTCTAAAAATAAAACAAAAATTTATTAGAGGCCAATATAATTATTTTAAACAAAACAATACTTATTTTATTTAAAATTCTACTTACTTTTAACAAGACATAATCATTTTTAAATAAATAAAAATTTATTTGTTTATAGTAAAATACTATCATTTAAAAATAAAAATTACGCCCCAAAATATAAATTCTCGTATTTTTTTGTACTTCTTTAATCTATGTAGTAAATATACATATTTTCTATGATTTTTATCTCCATTTTTAAAATTTTCTCTTTTATTTCAAATTTTTTATAATTTTTTTAATTAAAATTTTCGTTAAATTTTACGGTTATTACATTATATATTCGACGAAGACATAAAATTACTTGTAAATGGTAACAAAATTTATTTTTCTATTGTGAAAGGAAAAGTGGAAATTGAAGCGTTGACATTTGAAGCAGAATCCAAATCATAAATTATTATTTTTTTAAATATCTTCACTCAAATTTTTTTTAAAAAAAAAAGTACAAATATTATCCAATATTATCTTTATTTTAAGCAGAAATGGGTTTAAAACATAATTTGAGAAAGAAGGGTAACAGAGTAGTGACATTACGGCCAAAATCTAAATACCTTTTTGTTACAGTAAATTTTAAGAATTTAATTTTGAAATAAAATAATTTCAATATAACCTGAATTTGACATTTTGGCCTAACAAACACTTGGGAGTCGTTTCAAAATACACCAAACACTTCCTAAATTTGTAGTTTTCTTCCCAAAAATAAGAGCATACCCAAAGCCCAATTAACACTGCTTTTCACTTACCAGGCTTCTGAGAAAGCTTATACAAATGTCCAAAAAAAAGAAGAGAAAGCTTATACTACGTCCAAAAAAAAGAAGCAAGCTTTTACTATTGAGTTGTCAAGAGGATGACTTTTCTTTCACGGTGACCACTAAAATAATAGCAAGCGCAGTCATCCCTCTCTCTCTCTCTCTCTTTCTTTTATTTTTATTTTTTGATTAAGGGCAAGTCTTTAAATAATTTTTTTTATAGAAGTTATTTCTCTTTTTTTAATTTTTTTTTCTTTTTATTAAAGAAGTCTTTTTCTTTTTTTAGAAAAGGTTGCTCTTAGAAATAAAAAATTTCAAAGATTTAGTACTAATCAATTTTAAAAAGACTCACAATTTATTTTTCAGATCTATACCGTTTTAAGATTGAAAGAATAACTAAAAGTAAAAGTCTTAATTTAAAAAAAAAAATTAAAAAGTGTGTTGCTTGTCTTTAAATAATTTTTTTTATCTTTTTATTGTATGTCTAATAAGTTATAGTTTTGTTAAATTTATTATAATATTTCTATAATATTTGATTAGTACTAATTAGAAAGTGTGTTACTTTTTTATTTGAGATTTATTTATTCTTTAAAAATGTAGGCTTGTGTTATATTTTATTTTTTTATTGTGCTTTGTTAAGATTTCTATAAGTTTCAGATTTTTATATTTATTTATTGAATATAAAATCTATATGATTTGTCTAAAAAAAAAAGACCACTAAAATAATCACAGCAATATGTTATCCTCTGTAGAGGTTAGCAAGGAGGGAATTATAACTCTGCATGATGAAAATTAAGTGGTTGTAAAATTCTAGTTTGCATGATAGGGTCATTGAAAGGTTTAGTTAATACTATCTTTGACGCATAAGGAAGACACCTGTTGATTAGGGATTCAATTTGGGAATCATGGTTTGATTTAATTAGGGTTTTCAATTTTAAAATTATTTTGTTACAAATTTTATCCTTGGTTTCCTACTCAATTTTTCTTAGTAATTGCTCATACAAAATAATAAATACATCCTCCTTTACTTAATGAAATTGTTTATATCTAAAATTCAAATTAAATACAATATAATATTTAAAACTATATTTAATTAAACATCACATATTTTATTGTATTACAATATTTGTGTTAATGTCTTGTACACTACAAGAGAAGCGGGATTTAGCGACGGTTATTTAACGACGGTTATAAAAACCGTCGTTACATCAGGCTTTAACGACGGTTAAATAAACCGTCGTAAAAGTATGAGACATAACGACGGTTTAGTAAAAACTGTCGTTATATAACGACGGTTTAATCCAACCGCCGTTATATTCCACGGACATTCGACCGTTCCTCGGAAAATGGATCGGTTTTACGACGGTTCATAGATAACCGTCGTAATACCCTACGAAAATTGGACCGTTTATAGGGATTTGCTCCGATTTAACGACGCTTTATGTAACCGTCGTTATACCACGCTCCCACACGACGACGATTTTTGGGGAAACCGTCGTTAAAAACATATTTAACGACGGTTTTTTTTCAAACCGTCGTTAAAATATGGTTTAACGACGATTTTTAAAAACCGTCGTTAAACCGCGCCTTTTCCTATATATTCGCCTTCCCTCTTTCATTTTCATTACGCAACTTCAGTTTCTCTCTATTTCTTCTTACAAACGCTTGTGAATTTTTTTCTGTCAAAGGTTCTTGTGATTTTGGTGCTTCGAATTTATTTGCTTAGTTTGAGGTAAAATTTTATATATTTGTACTATTATAAATTATTTTTTATTTAAATTGTAAATTTTTTTAAATTTATTAAGTACATTATTTGTTTTTTAACTTTGTATGTAGATATTTCATTTATATACAGACAGTTGTGATTCAGAGTTGTTGATTTCGACATAAGGTATGTATTTTAATATTAATTATGTTTAATATTTTGAATGTTTTTTTTGATATATTTGTATGTTTTATTTAAATAGTTTATACTTTTCGTTTATTAGAAATTATATTATGTTTTTAGAAAATGATGTATTATGTTATATAGGTTAATTATCTGTTGTTAATTTAAACAAATTAATAGTAAGAAATAATTAATATTTATATTTGTTAATTAGAATAATTAAATAAGTATTAATTATTATTTTTGAAGGATGTAATAATTATTAACTTAGAATTTTATGTTCATAATTATAAGGTAAAACACTTTAAATATGATAACTTAATTTTCCTTCCGGTTAAAGTGACATGTGAACAGAAAATTGTACGAAATATTGTATAGTAGATTTAAATATAGCTTTTAATGTCAAAAAAATTAAACTTAAATATTACAAAATAACGTGAAACAATGTTAATATGATAACTTAGGGCCTGTTTGGTTTAAGAAAATATTTTCAATTTTCATTTTTAGTTTTCATTTTTTGAAAATAGTTTTCATTTTCAAATTTTTAAAATATAGAAAACATGTTTGGTTTACAAAGTGAAAATGTATTTTCAAAAATAAAAACAATGAAAACATGTTTGGTTTGAATTTTTAAAAAATTGAAACAACAAAGAAAATAGACAAAAATGAGAGTTCATCGTGTTTTGCACCTTTGGAAAGTTTACTGAGTTTTCTAAATAATAGTGAAAAAAAATGTAATTCATAAAATATTTATTTATCAAAATTATAGACAAAAAACATCAAACAAAATGTAGAACACATTTATTGAAACTTAAAAGTATTCATAAAACCAATTAAAAATACGTAAGTCTGATTTTATTAATAAAATCAGATATTTTGAACTCCATTTTCACGTAATAATTTTTTAAAATTCTAACCAAACAGATTTTCTACTCTATTTTCTGTTTTCATTGAAAATGATAACGGAAAACTGAGTAACCAAACAGTGTTTTAGTTTCTCTTCCAGTTAAAGTGCCATGTGTTTGTACTATTTATTTTAACTTAAACATAATTAGTTAAATTTAAGTATACAAATTTAGTAGAAATGATAAATTGTTAAATAGAAATAAAAATCATTAATTTTTTTATTGGTTTATTATTTAATTCTCGAAAAGGTGTTAGATTATGAAGTTATGCATTAAAAATACATTATTCAATGAATTATTAATTAATTTTTTTGATTTCATAATGGTTTCAGTCATGGATAAGACTTGGATCCATAAACCTCGACACACCCGAGAGTATTTGGAAGGTCTACAAGGATTTTTAGACTTTGCAAATGCTAACTCGGGTGTGGAAGATCAAATAATCTGCCCATGTCCAAAGTGCAGATTTAAAAAATGGCAAGCTACGGAGGTTGTGCGCCAACACTTGATCGTCAAGCCTTTTCCACAAGGCTACGATTTTTGGAGTATGCATGGAGAAAGGGTAACAGAAGATCCTGCTACAAGACATCAAATAGTACTACATAATGTTCCAGAACGTCCAATCGTCCGAAATGACCCTGTGCAGGACATGGTCCGTGAAGTATTTGAAATTCATCATGAACATAAAAGTGTTGATTCTGTTGATATGCCGGTTCCACCGTCAGGTGAAAGGATGGACGAAGGCACGAGAGATTTTTTTGAATTACTGAAGGATGGGCAAGAACCATTATATGAAGGGTGTGACAAATACTATAAATTGTCGTTTCTGGTGAATTTGTACCACATCAAGTGTTTGTGCGGGATATCCGACAAGGCTATGTCAATGATGCTGCAACTATTGGTTGATGTTTTTCCGGATGCAAAGATTCCAACTTCGTTTTACGAGGCAAAAAAAATTATTAATAAGTTGGGGTTAAACTACAAAAAAATACATGTCTGCAAAAATGATTGCATGCTATTCTGGGGAGAAAATGAAAATAAAGATGTTTGTAACAAGTGCAGTGCATCGAGGTGGAAACCGAGGAAAAAAGGGGAGAAGCGGAAGAAGGTGGCTAATAAAGTCCTCAGATACTTTCCATTAAAGCCCCGGCTACAAAGATTGTTCATGTCTTCTAAGACTGCCGAACATATGAGATGGCATTCCACAAACACAATTAGTGACGGTATGATGAGGCATCCGAGGGACTCCGAGGCATGGAAGAGATTTGACATCTTAAATCCTCAATTTGCAACCGATCCTAGAAATGTGCGTTTGGGCCTTGCTACCGATGGTTTCAATCCATTTGGAAATTTAAGTACAAGTTACAGCATATAGCCAGTCGTACTGATCCCTTACAATCTTCCGCCTTTGATGTGTATGAAGCAGAGTTCTTTTATGTTGTCAATGATAATTCCTGGTAGAAAGGCACCGGGAAATGATATAGACGTATTTCTGCAACCGTTGATTGAAGAGTTGAAGGAGCTATAGTTCGACGGTGTGCGGACTTACGATTCATTCAGCAGTGACATGTTCAATATGTATGCTGCTCTCATGTGGACAATCAATGATTTTTCTGGCCTTGGATGTTTATCAGGTTGGAATACTCATACTGGATTGGCTTGTCCACACTGTAATTTTGATTCAACTCCTGTGCACCTTCCTCATAGTCGAAAATGGTGTTTTATGGGACATCGTCGTTTTCTAAATCCTGGTCACAAATTTCGGCTTGCCCGTAACAGGTTTGATGGAACAGAAGATAGAAGAAATCCTCCACTGCAATTGAACGGTGTAGATATTCTGAGCCAAATTAATGATATTAACATTGTATTCCGAAAGAACGGAGAACATGAAGGTCAAGAACAGAGGTCCCGAAGTCACGGAGGGGTTGCAGCTGGGACTCAACAATGGCAAAAAAAGAGTATATTCTTTGAACTTCCATATTGGGTGAACAATTTATTGCGGCATAATCTTAATTTGATGCATATCGAAAAAAATGTCTGCGACAACATTCTGTATACTTTATTAAATGACACTGGCCGTTCAAAAGACCACATCAATGCACGAAGAGATTTACAGGAGTTAGGTGTTAGGTCAGAGCTTTGGCCAGATGAGAATGGTAAGTATTCGCCTGCTTTGTTCACGTTGACAAATGCAGGTAAAGATATCTTTCTCAAAACACTGAAAAATACCTCTGTGCCTGACGGATATTGTAGTAATATTTCTAGATGCATTGATTTAAGACAACGTAAGATTGGTGGGTTGAAAAGTCATGATTGTCATATTCTTATGGAACAACTACTACCGTTTGCCATAAGTAAGGCACTTCCTCAGCAAGTGTCTGCAGTTCTGATCGAGTTCTGTTCGTTCTTTCGACATATTTGTTCCAGATCTTTAAATGTCAGCGAACTTGATCAACTTCAAAATCGTATTGTTCTGACGCTGTGTCATATGGAGATGATATTTCATCCTTCCTTCTTCACAGTAATGGTACACTTAACAGTTCACTTGATCCAAGAAGTCAAGTTAGGCGAACCAGTTCAATATCGTTGGATGTATCCTATTGAAAGGTACAAGAATTTAAAAATTCAAATCTATTTTATCTTGTTTATGTTTTTTTTATTATCAATTTTTCATACCTGGTTTAACGTATATATGTTGTACAGATACTTGGGTAAGCTTAAGTCTTTCGTCCGAAATAAAGCAAGGCCAGAGGGCTCAATAGCCGAGGCATGTGTTGCTGAAGAAGTTTTAATATTTTGTTCAAGGTATTTGGAGGGTGTAGAAACATTGTTCAATCGTCCTATTTGGGTCGACGATCGACCTGATGTGGCGACGTCGGTGGGGAGTACATTGTTTCCACAAGTAGGAAGGCCAGTTGGTGGGTTCGAGTATTTCGCCCTTTCTCCCCGAAAAAAATTGCAAGCCCATCGGCATGTCTTAATAAATTGTCCGGAAGTCGAATCTTATCTTCAGTGAGTACACCAAACTTTACTGTTACATTAATATTTATCTAATGGATATGAATCATTAAATTTAGAGATTGAGATTTTTTTTACAGAGAATTTAGAGATTGGGTAAGACATAGCTTACGTAGTAGAACCCGATCGTCTTCTGAGATAGATAAAAAAGTTCATAGGGAGTTTATTTCCTGGTTCACTCGTCGTGTAAGTATATAATTTACCTAGTCAATTTATATTTACAATCTAATATGAGCATAACTCACGACTCAATTTTTCTTTCCCAGATAGCAAATGATAGTAGTGAGACATTATCAACTGAACTAAAATTTCTGGCAATTGGGCCCTTGGATAGAGCATGCCGATACAGTGCATACAATATAAATGGATTTAAATTTCAAACCTTAGAGCGAGACCAAGGGTTGACAACCCAAAATAGTGGAGTTCATGGTATTTTCGGGACGAGGAGTTATGCAAGTAGCAGTGACAGAAATATGCAATTCGGTGGAGTGCCGTATTATGGAAAGTTATTGGATATTGTAGAATTAAATTATCACGGCCACTTTACAGTTACTTTATTCAAATGTATGTGGGCCAATACAACAACAGCGAGGGGCATTACCACGGATGGTTTCGGAGTGACATCTGTCGATTTTTCACGGTTGATTCATACAGGTGAAAATGACGATGACGAACCGTACATCAAAGCATCCGAAGCGCATCAAGTATATTATGTAGAAGATGCGGTTGACAACAAATGGAATATGGTTGTACATTTGAAGCCTCGTGATTTATATGAGATGGGCGAAAACGATGATAATATTTCATATGATAGTGATCCGTTGCGTGTTCAAAATTTAGAAATATTATTTCCAGAAGAAACAGTGAATTTATGTCTGTTACGGTACTAATTTGACCCTGTATTATCTTGAATATATTTTGAGTTTGTTTATGAACAATTTATGCTTTTTATGTATTTTGATATATGATTTTAATATTTTATTATTTTTAAATGAACAATTATGAGGTGAAATTAATTTTATTAATTTTTTTCTGACAGGCATAGTGACGATGCGGAGGGGTAGATCTGGATTTGCGGGTAGAGCGGGTGCGACGACATCAGCTGGCCATGTTGCTCGCCCGGCTAGTAGCGACGGAGGACAGTCTTACAATGATGTCCAGTCCACGGTACCTCCGGACTCGAGGGCGCTAGAGTCAGAGGCTGGACCATCCACACTACCCCCATCTGACGATACAGCACCGGAGTCAGATCCCACCCCATCCACAATCCCCTCTTACGACGCCCAGGAACCATACAACGATTTTGATATCAACCTGGATGTCAATGATTTGTTGGGTGGCGTTGAGGTGGAGCATCAGATTGCTCAGCAGGAGTGTAGGCGCAGGAGATCGTGGACAGTCGATGTTATAGGTATAATATAAAATATTTTTTTATATTTATAATAATTAACGTCCAAATATTGAGTTAACACATTTATTTTATATTGTAACAGATGAGACCGATCGGGTGACGCCCAGACAGATGACTGTCCACGATGTTTGGGCGTTACCTAGTGGGCACAAGGTGGTTGTCCAGTGTAACGACATCCACCAGCCCATTGGAGACGGAGGTGGTCTCCTTGGTGTCTTCCTTGGCACCATTGGAGACAACTTCCGTTTCTTTCCGATCTCATATAAAGATTGGAGGAGCATTCCAGAGGATTACAAGGCCGGAGTGTTTCGTGACACGATACAGGTATGAAATGTTAATTCTTCTTAAGTATACTTTAATAGTTTTAATGTTTAACTTTTATTTTTATTTTTTTAGACACATTTTAATGTGACGGGCTTGCACAAGAAGATCATTTTACAGTCACTTGGAGCCAAGTGGAGAGCCGCGCGTTATAATGTGTTTCGACTCAAGTACGACGGGACCAAGACGAGGGAGGAGTTGCTGAACGACATACCCTCTGGCATTCCACGTGACCAATGGGCTACGTTCGTTGATTACCGGCTGAACGCGAGGACCAGAGTAATTTTTTATATTAATTTTTTCATATATATTTTCTTTTCAAAAACATTGATTAATTATTTTATTTATGCATTTATTTAGGATGTGGCTGCTCAAAATAGACGTAACAGAAGACGTATGACGATGCCACATACAACTGGATCCAAGAGTTTTGCACGTAGAAGGGCTGAGTTTGTGAGTTTTATTTCAAAAGAATTTTATTTCTTTTTAAATAAAAAATATTTTTCTTTAAAATTCTTATTAATTGTTTATTTATTCAGGAGGCGGAAGTTGGGGGTCCAGTGACTCGCGGTGATGTATGGACGGCAGCTCGTAAAAGGGCTGACGGAACATACATCAACGACGAGGCTCGAGCAGTTGCGGTATGTAAAATATAGCTATTGTTATGTTAATTCAAAATTTTATTTGATTATTTGTTAATTGTAATAAAAATTTAACGTCTTTTTTTCATTTTATAGGAAAAAATTGTCTCGATCCAACAGGAGGATAGCTCTTCCCAAGAGCTCTCGACAGATGATTCACTTGCGAGAGCTTTGGGAACTGCAGAGCACTCGGGTCGTGTTCGAGGATTTGGGTTAGGTGTTTGTCCAACCCAAGTCTTTGGACGTCCCTCTGTTGGATCGAGCTCATCATCTGGGTCTGGGCCTTCATACACTGAATTACAGAATGAGGTGGCTTGTCTGAAAGCGACCATACATGAGCGAGACGTCGAGCAGCAGCGCCGAGAGGCGGAGCAACAGCGACGAGAGGCGGAGCAGCAACGACGAGAGGCGGAGCGAGAGGCTCGTGACGCTGACATGCTAGCTCGACAGAGACAGATGGAGGCAGCTATGGCGTTCTTGCTCCAGAACTTTCCGGGTCAAGTGCCGCCTGACATTGCACTTGTTCCGAGTGCAAATATTAGGGTAATATTCAAATTCTGAATTTCATAAATAATTGTTATTATTAATATTTTTAATTTCAAAACGCTTATATAATAAAATTAATTTTCAGGTCCCTAGTGATAAAGGCAGTGGACATCAAGAAGATCAGACGCCACAAAGTCCTCGGGGTCCGAGTTCATAGTTGATGATATATATTTATTGTATATTATTTTTTTTGTACAAAAATGTATATTGTAGTTTTAATGTTTAAGTCATTATTAATTTTAATTCTATAATTTATTTGTGAATGTCATTTACATTATTCTATTTATTTTTAAAATTTAAATATGTAACGATATAAGAAATAAAAAAAGTTAACATTATAAAATAGACAATTTGAGACAAAAAATTATACTATAAAAAATTAAATATAATAATTATAATATTAAACTAAACTAAATTAAAATATATATTATGAAATTTAAGATAAAAATTTAAAATAAATAAATAATAATGTCAATTATAATTATTAGAATAAATATATATATCCAAAAGATAAAATATGGTAATAATAATATAAATATAAATAATTTTGGAAAATAATAATTTTTAATAAAAATTAAAAATTAGGAAGGTATAACGACGGTTTTACAACCGTCGTTATATTAAAATGTATAACGACGGTTTTTTGAACCGTCGTTATATCTAAATGTATAACGACGGTTTTTTGAACCGTCGTTATTTCAGACATAACGACGGTTCATACAACCGTCGTTATAACCAAGTTGCCGACATGGCGACAGTTAACGAACCGTCGTTAAGACGAAAAATAATCGTCGCTAAACCCTGTCTTAACGACGCTATCCCCACGGTTCGTCCAAACTGTCATAAAGCCATTGTCTTGGTGACGGTTTTTATAACCGTCGTTAAGATATTTAGCGACAGTTAAAACCGTCGCTAAAGCCACTAAATAATCGTCGCTAAATCTCGCTTTTTTTGTAGTGGTATATCTCTTTTTGGAATTGTAAAACAATACTGAGATTTGGGTTTTGGTTATTCTTATTCTTTGGCATCATAACAATTATATCAAAATACACTTACCTGTTGACCCTTGACCAAGGAAGAGAAACACAGCAAAATTTGGATTCTAAAAAGAAAATGCTTAGGTATAAAGAAAGGAAGAGTTCAATAAGCATTTGTTGGTAGATGATTTGAGTTTAAAAGTGTGTTTGGTAAGTCAAATAAATTAATTTATAATTTATTTAACTAATTTATAAATTTAATTATAAATTTTTAATTAACTTATAAGTTATTTTTGTCAAACATAGTTTAAATCAAAAAACCGTTCAATATATCAAGATATCATATTTTATGATATTATGGATATTATAATATGAAACATCATGATATAAGATATTATAGTATTTAATATTAATTTGTTTGATTTGAAATAAAAATTTATTATAAAAAAGATACAATTGATATTTTATAAAATTAATCAAGTTAAAAAGTGGTGTGATGTCAGATCTTATAGTTTTAGAATAATATAAGATCCTACCAAAAATAGTGTTATCTTATGACAGTGTGATTTGGAAACAAACTCTCCAATTATGCATTTATGCTATAGATAGCAAATAATTTATTGTCAGTATCTGGAGCCTTGGTGTTTGTATAGTCACAGCATTTCCATGAATCTTTTAGTTGGTTCAATGTTTTTAACTTTCGGAAGAAAGAAATCTTCCCTTACTCTCTCTTGTTTATTTAAAAATTTCACTTGCTTCCTTCACATTTTTACATTTCATATATATAGATAAATAATTATATGATTGATTTTTTTTTATCGAAATTAAATCTTTCTAAAGTAACTTTAAAAGCTCACTCTCCACATTCGTTTGATGCTTTTAAGATTTTATTTTTAAGATACTTTAAGAAAACTCGAACTAAGATTATTAAGTAGAGATGTTATCGAAGTAAATTTAAATACTCTAAAATACTTTATATAGTAAATTTAAAAAGAGAAATACAAAGTTTGATAAATTTAAAGTATTAATTTATAGACAAGTCACACAGACTGTGTTTATCTCTCTATATTTACTCAGTAAAATTTTTTAAAAAACTTTAGGTTCCACATCCCATGGAAACTCTTTTGAAAGCAAGTAGTGGTTTCGGGAGGTTTGCAGTGTCTCAATTAAAATAAAGCAGAAACACTCAAAGACTATATTCAGTTACATATATGTCAGCAGCATGCAAAACTATTGCAGCTTTAATCTAAGACTAGTTCACGTTTGAAACAGAGAAATCCCTTGTTCAATCTATGCAGCAAGCGGAATAATGAGGAACAAAAGGGGTAAAAATAAAGACCAAATAGGTTCCCAGTCTTTAATTTGATGGTTCATTGAACGTAAGTAACAGGAAATCTGTGTGTGTCAGGACCATTGTTAATTCTCCAACCCTTCCTGTCAAAAATAGATGAGAAAATGAATTATAGGAGAAAGAGGGAAAGAGATACAGATTCAACGGAATTCTCAAGAGGTAGCAGCTTACAGACTTTTGTTAAAAGTAGAAAAAAGTTTCATTTTTTAAAATGTCCATGTTTTACAGTTTTGTAACATTAAATGGACAGATCTTGTACGTCAATCATTATCATGAGAATAACAAAGCATCCAAAAGTAAAGGCTTTATACCATTAAAAGGACAGATCGATCAATACGAGAAAACTACTGTTACCAACTTACCATCGCCGATGGGTTGATCATCCCACACGACGATAGGCAATACAGGAAGAGTGCTTCCTACATACATCATTTCAGCTGGACCTTTAGCTTCCTCCGCCGTTAGATTTTTAGTTGATGCGCCTTTCAGAAGCCCTTGTTCTACCAACTTGGGTGCCAGTTCAAGAAGCCTTTTGGCAGTGCACCCATGTAGGATCTTATCAAACAAAGGCATAACAAGTCCCTTTTCTTGAGTTATAAAAGCGACATTCACTTTTGGACCTTCAGCAACATAACCTTCCTCATCAACCCAGATGGAAGCAAATGCTCCTTTCTCTTCGGCTTCAATTTTGGCAAGGACATTTGAGAGATAATTCACATTTTTCATAGTTGCAAATTGAGGTGGCTTCATAGGAGTATTGGATGTAATCGCTCTAACCCCCTCTTTGTACTGGGAAATGTCCCTATCAATGACCACTGCATAGAATGCAGATGCTGGGTATCCTGCTGGTGACAGCAAGAAATCCCCAGGACCTGCACTGAGCCAGAATCTGAGAGTTTCTTTCTTGCACTTTGATACTGCAGTTAGTTGTACAAGAATGCTTCGAAGAGCTGACCGAAAGAAGGGAGAGGATATCTTTGCTTTTGAGGCCGATCTGAGGAAGCGATCAAGGTGAACATCCAACTCATAGAGGTACCTAGTGATGATAAAACCAAATGCAACCGAAGTTAAGAAAAATTGAAAAACTTGAAGGCCAAAGTTTTGGTCATTGAGATAAAGACTCGACAGAATTCTCCAAGAGGTTTCAGTTAACTCTGATTGTTCTATACAATGCTTTCTGACTGCAAAGGATACTGAACTCTTGAAGTAGTTGAGTATGCTACGTAGTAGTTTTGAGAGGTGGACATATACAATTTAGTATGAATAAAATAACAAAAAATCTTCAATGTCGCACAGCTACGATGGCTGCGCAATGTCCTGATTGTCTCCTCCTTAAAAACCTTCTACAACCTTTCATTTTTATTCCTTTGGGCCAAAATGCTGCGTTTTGGCTTATTGGCTAAAACCATTCACCTTCTGCCATAACACAACATTTTGTTTGGGTCTGAATGCATGAATCTTGTGTTACCTGACCTGTTATGCATAGCGTGGAAGGCTTTTGATTTTTTAAATAATATTTTAAAAAATTACAAAAAGAAACTTTTCTCCAAATTATTTTAATTTTATTCAAACACAAATAAGTAATATTTAAATAATTATTTCTTTTCATAATTTTAAACTAAACTTATTTTTTAATATATTTATGAATCTTATAATTCAATATGATTTACGATTCAAAAATAAATCATCTTATTTATAATTTAAATTAAGATTTAACTATTATAGTAGAATCAATTTTTAATATATTCGAACTTATTTATTTAAAATAAAATAAATCTTAATTTGAGCTCTAATCAGTCTATTATACGAGTCGAGCTTAAGTAGTTCACAAAATGCAACCCAAGGATACAGAAATTGAAAACCTTGAAGAACAAAGCAAAACCCAAAGCTTTGTTAGCTTACCCATTTAAAATAATTAATAGCTGTATCAAATACACTATGCCCACGATGTACCATGTGATCATCAATGGGAATTACCATCATTGCCGGATCAAGTATGATACCTCCATATACACTGGAATACATTGCTGGGTATGGTTGTTTTTCCACTAAATTCCACCTTTCGTGAAGCTTTTCAAGCAACTGAATGATGCAAGATCAATGAAAATTGTAAATGTGAATAAATACTGCAAAAGCTCTAGGCGTGAAAAAACAGTGGAATTCCCAGAGCGGAATTATTTTTCCTACCAGTATATCCAATAACAACATAAAAGAATTTTCCCGGATTCGGAGCTTGCGGAACATAAAAAGCCTACACATTTTCTAATTCAGTCATTCTGTGAGTTATAATAACAGTAAATACATACATTGTCAAAACATGGCTGGTCAAATGTGATATGCATAATAGTTAGTATTTACGAAACACACTGATACTAATACTGATATATATATATAATATAATACAATATAAACATTGTAATATAATATAATATGAAATGTTTACGTATAATTTTAAATGTCGATGTGATATGAGTGTCACGTATTAAACATCATACAGCTTCATTTTTTAAATATCAATGCTTCATACTATGCTGCACCACTTGGACACACTAACTAAGGCAACCCCATCATTTCTGTAATACTTTTATCTCTTTTACTCGGATGAACTCCAAAGCATGTTCAACTGCAATGCAAATCTTCATTATTTGGAAAGCAAACTAAGTAAAACCTTTTCTCTTCCACATCCTCTCTTTCCTCATAACCTCACTAAGGACAATTGTGAAACAATATGCTCTGATTCCGGTCTCACACAAAGTGTATGAATAAGTTTACATCATAAATACTTCAGAAATTCAGGATGATTAGAAAGGAGGGGTTTCAAAATGCACCTCGGATGATGAGGAGAACACGTGAACTTGAAAATCACTGTCATTTTCAACCTCTCGTTCATCCAAAAAAGCGTTCAACGAAAACATATACAAAGAAGAACATAATCAGATAAAAGATAAAGCAACAACCAAGTTTAGCAGCTCAAACTGATCAGGTAAATTGAAATAAACCCAGAATTCTAACTTACCCGACGCTTTTGAGTGTTGGGTTCACTGTGGTTTTCCATCGAACAGAGGGAAAGCAGAAAGGGAGGACCAAATTACGAAAGGGTATGGCAAAGTAGGGACAAAATTCCTCTCCTCCTGAGGTTTTCTTGCCCTTAAAATGAAAAGATTTGAAGGAGAGAGAAAGTGTGAGCTGAAAAAGTAAAAATATTTTTAAATAATTTTTTATTTTAGTGAAAATAAAATTAAAGAGAAATAATAATTATTTTATTTTATTTTTTATCTTTTTTTCTTATAAATTAAATAAATAAAAATTAATTTTTTAAAAATTAAATCAAACAAAAAAATTAACTTTCCTCCCTTTTCTTCTCTACTAAATTTTTTTTTAATTCATTGAACCAAACACTTCTTCAAAAGACTTTTTTTTTTATGGAATAGGATGGAGGAGAGTATATTGAGAGAATTGAAAAAGAACTTCAATGTTTTTTTACATATAAATAGATCATTATATTCAATTAACAAACACAAAAGCTTGAAATGAACGTAAGTCTTAATAAAATATAAAAAAAAAATACAAATTAAGTATGTATTTTTAAAAAAAATAGAAATCTCAAATTAAAAGACAGCACACCTCTTAATTAATACTAATCAAATATTATAAAAAAATTGTAATACAATTAACAAAACTATAACCTACTGAACATTTTATAAAAGGGCAAAGAAATCATTCAAAGATAATCAACACACCTTTTAATCTTTTTTTAATATTAAAATTTTTTTTACATTTAATTTTTTTTAATTTTAAAATATTGTAAATTTTCTTTAGAAATTTTGATTAATACTGAATTTCTTCTAAAAAAGAGAAAAAAAATATTTAAGAACAATATTTCTTAAAAGAAATTTATATAATAAAAAGAGAAAACTTCTTAAAAAAAACTTTCATAAAAAAAATTATTCAAAAATTACATCTCGGGCAAAACATAAAAGAAAAAAAGAGGGGGGACACAGCGGCTGGGGAGAGAAGAACTTTGCGGCAAAATCACGATTGTTAAAAGAACCTCAATCATTGTATGTTCAAGGGCGAGGGTGAGGATAATCGGCAAACCCATCTAAGCTCGCTCAATCCAAAGAAAAAAATTTAATTTTAGTATGTTTTTTAAATTACCATGGATTAAAAATATCTATAAAAAAAATCAGAATTTTTGGGTCCGTTTGAATTCATATGATAAAATCCAACCAAATTGGAACCGCGCAGAATGCATCCTCTTTGCTCCGCTGTTTTGAAAGTACACTGCTGTGTTTTTTTAGTGCTGTGCTTTTTTTTAGTATGCTCCGCTGTTTTGAAAGTACACTGCTGTGTTTTTTTAGTGCCGTGCTTTTTTTTAGTATATTTGATAAGATAAATAAATTAATTTATAATTTATTTAATTAATTTATGAATTTATTTTATTAAATTAAATTTATTTAAATAATTTAAATTAATTAAAAATTTATAAATTATTCGTTATTTTAAATAATATATAATTTTTAAATTTTTAATTAATTTATAAATTTTAAATTAATTTATAAATTATTTTTGTTAAATAGAATATTTGTACGTATCGATACACCTACTCTCTTTAATATTTTAATTAATCAATAATAAAAAATTTCTTCAGTTTCTACAATTCTTTCCCTTAAATTTCTTACGGTCTTCTTTTAGTGGTCCACTTATTATTTTAATTATTTTATTAATTTATTTATTGTTATTTTTTTATAATTATAATGTTAACTTTGTAATTAATCTATCAATTAACTTAATTTAAAATAATCATATTAATTAGTTATTTTAATTAACAAGTATTCGAGTTTTATATATTATAGATTGCGTGGCTTTTTTGTTCGGGCGATAAAATTATTAACTTACGATTTTTTAAAAGCCTAAATTCTTTCAAAATGCTCATCTCTCCCTTTTATACTCTATTTTAATTTTATTTTTTATGCATATGAACCCCAGGTTCTTGTCATTTTCTTTACCATTCGCTTCTCTCTCTCAACTTGCAGCACCTTCCATTCATCTGCACAAATGGCGTCTGGCATTTAATGGAAATTTCAAAGCCTTTTCAACTTTTTCTGTTGCAACCATTCTTTTTCGCAAAGACAATGAAGATGGAGGAGGGTCTTCTAGTTTCCATCAGCATTATAAAATACCAAAAATTAAATCATGGCAACATAATAAAGCTTAATTTTCAAATAGGAGTAAAATGAAGAAATTAAATAGGAGACTACTTGGTTGGTATTAACAATAATAGTTCATGATGGCTTTCTTCTCTTTTTTGCTGCATTTTCTTCCTTGGTTGAAATGCTCTGTTTTCATTTCTCCGTTGATGGTCCGTTCCACTTCTTTTATTCCTTTAATTTTTCTCTCTCTCTTTTTTTCATTAAATTCAAATCAACTTAATTAACTTGATTGTAATTCTGCATAATTCAAAATTTTTAAATAATTTAAAATTTTACTTAATGACAGATATTGATTTTTTAATTTAAAATTTTATAGTTAAACTTAATTCACTTTATATTTTTATGATAACTAACGCTTAAGAAGCTTTTTGTTATTGAAAGTTTATATTCCTAACACAATTAACTCCATTAATTATAAATTTTAAATAACGAAGGGTTTTCCCTAATCATAATGAAAAAGTTTTATTAATTATAATTGTTTGCAACTAATTAAATATGAACTTACTAAAATGTCCATCGACTGAAGGACTACCAACATACGTAAAGATGGTATGGCGCTTTCCAAAAGCACGACTATCTTATTTGTTTAAATGTATTTTTTTTCTCTCTCTCTATGTTCTCTACTTCTCCGCTCTGACCATTTTTCTTCGTGCTGATTCAATATTAGAAGTTGAATGTGTTAGCAAAATTATAAGAGAGATTGTTAATATAATTAAAATACATACTTTTCGATGATCTTAATAAATTTATTGTAATTGATGATGTGTTAAATAGAATACCCAAAATCAATAAGATTGATATGGCTCCAATAAATAAGATCAATTACAATAAATAGAAAGGAGAATTAAGAAACAGACAAGAATAAATAGAATATGCAACTTGCAATACCCTAACCTACAATTTAAGAAAAGAGAGGAATCGAATTTCACCGTTATTTAAAAAAAATTACTTATTTATAGAAAGGAGAATTAAAGTTTTTTTATAATTAAAATATTAATTAATTCTCTTTCTCTCTCTCTCTTCAATCAGTATTGTGATAGAAAATTAATTGACTACATAACAAACTGTAAATTAGGGCTTCTACCCAACGAACTTGTAAGTAATCTAATTATCACAAAATATTTATATTTAACAGGTTTCAATCCATTATTAATTTAATATTGGATCAAGACTTATTATTTAATTAATTCTCTATTTAAATTAATTAATTAATACTAATCTACATAAATTAATTATAAATTAATTCAACAAAAATGACCCCCTCTCAAATTGCAATTGTAGTCGTGTAATTATGCTCTGTTTTGCTTTCAAGTGGCTTTTAATAATTCACATCAACCACTTACATTCAACATTGGATGAAATTAATCTATGTAAGCTACTACGCTAATGTCTTCTTGACAAATTTGACCTCAAAGATTAAAATGATGTATTTTTACAAATATCTTTGAATGGCTAAATTGATGAGACTAGTATCTTTCAAAAGGAAAAAAAAATGGTTTACTCAAAAAATATAAAAAGAGAATAATTTGAAAAGCTTTGATACAATGAGACATGTGTTAATTTTATTTGTAATAAAATAGAAGTTATTATGAGGTATGTGAGACTTCTATAATATAACTAAATAAAGAAAGATAAATTAATACTAACAATGTATATTCCCCCTTGGCACATTTTAACTAGAATGAATCCATAGCTTATTAATTTTGGATTAACTGTTAAGAGAACTAAACAAATGGTACTTGAATACAAAATATCAGTGCAACTTTAGAAACATTGCATTATTCTTTAACAAAAAATTGAATTATTTCTCTTTTAAGGGCCATTACATTCTTAGAAATTTTTTCTTTCCTTGCATAGGAAGGTAAAACAACGAGCTACTCATATTAAAAGTACAATACATGAAGTTCGATTTGCCGTGATTTTCATTCTCTGAAGCCAAAGAAACTTTAGTTGGCCACCTTAAGCTAACTTAGGTGATTTGGGTGGAGTGGGAGTTTGGGATAGGTCGACGGTTCGAACTCATGAAATGTACCCGAAAAAAAAAAAACTTTAGTCAAGCAAATGCTTGTGTGGTGAAGGAATTACTAACCCAAGAAACCCTTTGCAAATTGTGAAATTGTGACTGATTTGTGTAAATTTGTCACCTTTTTTAGTTCATAGAATTAGAGTTTTATTGTAGTAGACCCAATAATCTAGTCTAAAACCTTGTGTCGAAAGCCTCAAACAATAAAAATAAGGCCAAAATAGAGCTTAAAAGGCCCAAAAACTAAAAAAAAACAGTACCTAATCAACTGTCAATAGTAGAAAATTCAAAAGTCAACCGTCAACACTGGGGTCTACAATAAATGCTACATCAGCAAAATGCAGTAGATGCTGCCTAAGCATCATGGTCCATCACCGGCAACAGAGGTCACAAAAAGGTATTTTCAAGGGACGCCCCCAGGGGGGAGACAAATAATGGCCAGAAATACTATGTAGAGCTTCCCAGTGAAGATGAGGAAGAGGAGGATGAGACAGAAAATCAGAATTGGGAGATAGTGGATATGGAATTTGCAAATGCTATCAAGAAGAGTCTATGCCTGAAAAGGGGATGAGAAAAATCTGAAAATGAAGGGATAGAGAAGAAGGAAAAGAAGATAAAAATGGCTGAGGAGGCGGGCCTAATCAAGCCCCACCCCTCGCCATGACGACCATAAGTTGGAACTGTCGAGGGGTGGGGGCAGCCTTGACAGTTCGGGAATTAAGAGACTTATGTCTCAAAAATAAGCCCCAAGTTCTTTTTCTGATGGAGACAAAAGCTAAGGAGAAGAAAATGGATAACTTAAAGAGAAAGCTGGGCTTCGATTATATGGAGGTTGAGAACCCTAGAGGGATAGCTGGAGGGTTGTGTCTTATGTGGAAGAATGGAGTAGATATTACTGTTTTAGAGAAATGTCAAAATTTTATCCATGTTAGAATTAAAATGGAAAAAGAAACACAAGAATCTTTTGCTACCTATATTTATGCGCATCCAGAATTCAAATTAAGAAAGGTATTGTGGCATGACCTAAAGGCGCTAAATCCAGGCAGCAGAGTTCCTTGGCAGTGTATAGGAGATTTCAATGAAATCCTTTACCAGCATGAGAAGGATGGGGGTAGACCACATAGTAGACATCAAATGCAACTGTTTAAAGAGTTTATGGCTGAGAATGATTTGTTAGACTCTCTCACCAAAGGATGCAGATTTACATGGTGCAACATGAGAGAAATTGGCCATGTAAAGGAGAGGATAGATAGGCACCTTGCCAATGTAGCTTGGAATAGACTCTATGAGGATGCCAAAGTGATAGCTCTCCCAGCAATAGGTTCTGATCATAGCCCTTTAATTCTTAAGACTAAAACAGAGATGCGAAAAAAGGAAAGAGCTTTTAAATTTGAAGCTTATTGGGCTGATCAAGAAGACTTCAGTGAAGTGGTGGATAAAGGATGGAATGAAGGGTCCTTTAGCAGCAACCTAAGTGGGATCTCCAAAAGACTTAAAACTGTGGCAACAACTCTTGAAGGATGGAAAAATAGAAAGATAAAGAAGGTTGATGTGGAAATCCAAAAGTTGAAAGCAAAGCTAAAGAATATCCAGAACAGCAGAAGTGGGCTAGGTGCAGCAGAAGAAATGAAGAACATTCAAGGAAAGATTAACAGGCTATGGAAACAAGAAGAGAAGTATTGGGCTCAAAGGGCAAGAGTTAGATGGCTGAATTGTGGAGATAAAAATACAAAATATTTTCACAGCACCACAATTCAAAGGAGGAAAAAGAATGGTATATACAGAATAAAAGATGAGGCTGGGGATTGGAAGGAAGCTCAAGAAGATATCCAGAGAGTGTTCCAAAACTTCTACACTGGTCTGTTCAACTCATCAAACCCAGCTCCAATGCCTAATATCCAAGAATATATACCCAGAATCATTAACCAGCATATGAATGAGGGACTATTAAAGGAAGTGACCAACGAGGAGGTGGAAAGGGCTGTGTTTAACCTAGAAGTCATGAAGGCACCAGGGCCGGATGGCATTAATGGAGTATTCTACCAGAAATCATGGAACATCATTAAGGATGAAGTGTGTGCAGCAGTGAAGAAGTTTTTTGAGGAGGGGCAGCTACCTACAGAGGTAAATGAAACTCATATAACTCTCATCCCCAAAGTTCAAAACCCTGAAAGTGTGGGCCAATATAGACCTATAAGTTGTAGTAATTTTAGCTACAAGATTATTGCAAAGATCATGGTGAATAGGATGAAGATTCATATGAATGATATCATATCCCAAAACCAAAGTGCCTTTGTGAGTGGGAGGTTAATTCAAGACAATATTATGTTAGTGCAAGAGGCTTTTCATTTTCTTAAGCATAATAAAAATAAGAAAAAACACTTCATGGCAATCAAATTAGATATGAACAAAGCTTTTGATAGATTGGAATGGGGTTTCCTTAGGGATGTTCTAATGGCTGTTGGATATGAAGAGAGATGGATTAATCTTGTTATGGTTTGTGTATCTTCAGTTACTTATAGAGTAAAGGTGAATGGAAGCCTTGGACCCACTATTTATCCCAAGAGAGGATTGAGACAAGGAGATCCTCTTTCACCTTATCTCTTTATTCTAGCTGCAGATGTCCTTTCAAGAGCCATTTACAAAGCAAACAGAGACAGAGAAATTGGTGGTCTTAAATTGGCTAGAGATGCCCCTGAGCTATCCCACCTTTTTTTTGCAGATGATTCTATCCTCTTTGCCCATGCAAATAAAACTCAGGCTAGGAAGTTATTGGAGATCTTGGATGCATACTCAAAGGCCTCGGGACAAATGGTGAATTTTGATAAATCTGGCATGGTTTTCAGTAGAGCCACCCCTGATTACATCAAGAAGGAAATCCAAGAAGAGATGAGAATGCCGTATTGGGATAATCCGGGTAAATATCTAGGGCTGCCAGCTGTTTGGGGTAGGTCAAAAAAACAGGCAATGAATTGGCTCATGGAAAGAGTGGTTAACAAACTCTCTAGCTGGAATAATATATACCTATCCCAAGGAGGAAAGGAGGTCCTCATTAAGGTTGTCATCCAAGCGATCCCCTCTTATGCAATGTCTATCATCCTATTCCCCAAAACGTTCTGTTCAAAATTATGTGCTGAAGTGGCTAAGTTTTGGTGGAGGAATAAGGGCAAGGAGAAGGGCATTCACTGGGTGAAATGGGAAAGACTAACCAAAAGCAAGAAAGAAGGAGGAATGGGATTCAAGGATTTTAACAGTATGAACCTAGCTCTTCTAGCCAAGCAAGCTTGGAGACTGATGGTGGACCCCAACACTCTGTGGGCAAAAATTTTAAAACAAAGGTACTTTCCTAACTCAAGCTTTCAACAAGCTAGAAGGGGAAGATGTGCATCATGGGCATGGATGAGCCTCATTGAAGGCAGAAACTTCATTATGAAGCATTGTAGGTGGAGGGTAGGAAATGGGGAGCATATACATATTTGGGAGGATAGATGGACCCCAAGTGGCCAAGTCCTAACCAATGACTCAGATAGTAGCTTGCATAAAGTGACCTCTCTGATTAACCATTACTCTAGAGCATGGAAGACTGAGATCCTTAGAGAGTGTATGCCCAGACAAGTGATGAACGAAATTTTGGCTATTCCCATTCCAGCTTTAGACACAGAAGACAAGTTAGTATGGCCTTACGCCAATGATGGGAGTTATAGTGTGAAAAGTGGGTATGAAAGACTCAGGTTACAGGAGGAAGATAGAACCAGAGACAACCCTTCTACCTCTGTCTCTATCAACCCACTTATGTGGAAGCACCTATGGAAGTCCTATGCCCCACCAAAAGTCAAGATATTTATCTGGAAGGCTCTCAATTGTGGCCTTCCCACCAGAAGCAACCTATTCAAGAGAAAAATGGCTACTGACCCCTTGTGCCCGATTTGTGGAGGATGTGCTGAGACTATAGAGCACCTGTTCTTGGAGTGTGATTGGGTGAGACTCACTTGGTTTGGGACGGATTTTCAATGTGTAGTTAACCCCCAAGAAGCCCTCAGTTTTGGAGAATGGTTATGGAATACAATCAATATCTATAAGGAAAAAGGCATGGACACTCAGGAGATTAGCTCAAAAATTTTTATACTCCTCTGGTGCCTATGGAAAGAAAGAAATGGACATGTTTTTGACACCCAAAAAATAGAGCCAGGCAGAGTAATAACCAAATACCAGATGATTTACTCGAGCATCATAAATAGTAGAACACAACAGCAAAACCACCATCACAACACATCAACAACGAAGATCAATACAAGGATGGATGAAGAAAGAAATCAGTGGGACGCACCTCCTCATGGATGGATCAAGCTGAATGTGGATGCTACCTTCACCAAACCATGTGAAGAAAGCCATGGAGCCGTGGTTGTAAGAGATTCAGATGGGAAGCTACTCACTGGGATCACCAGAGTGAATAGGGCTTTGTCAGCTCTGGAAGCTGAAGCAAAGGCACTGGAGGAAGCCTTGATCCTTGTAGACAACCTGGAAATCAACAGAACAATTCTTGAGTCAAATTGCAAAATCTTAATAGATAATTGTAATGGAAAAACCCAGCTATGGAAACTTCACCATCTGAGGGTACTGATCGAGAGACTTACCAGGCAAGGAAGAGAACTCCAGTTCTGCTGGATCGCAAGACCCAAAAACGCTGTAGCCCACCTGACAGCGAAACTCTCACAGAAGAACGCTCTCAATCGGGGTTGGCCCTCAAATCCACCGAGATGTTTGAAGATCTTGCTGTCTCTGGAGGCGAAATCAGAAGGCAATCTCCGGTCGGGGGAGAGCTAACCCCATCGCCTCGCTCGACTTCTAGAGGAATCGACCCAGTTTTTGTAGAGTGTGGTGCTCTGTTTTTTTGGTTCTTCTATCCGTTTTACCAAGAGCTGGACCGGGTTGTGTGACCCAGAGGTCCCTATGTCTCTTTGGTTTTGTGGGCTTTCGCCCTGCCCAATTTTTGTAATCATGGCTTTGCCAGTCCAAAAAAAAAAAAAAAAAAGGACGCCCCCACACTGGCAACAGCACGTGGCCGCACATCAGAACTTCTCAAGCAGTGGGGCTTTCAGAAAGGTCCTTTTTTTTTTTTGACAATTTCAACTATTGTTCAATCTAACTAAAGGATGAAAACAATGAATTTTGACAGATTAGGTTGTTTGGATTGTACATGCAGCAAATGCAAGAACAAACCATGCTGACATTAATTTGGTATATAACCAAAAGAAACAATAACAAAAAAAACTCTAAACTAAACTTAATATCAACTTTATTTATTAATAATGAAAGGTTAAGAAATAATTACTATGCTGACCCATTTATATAGATATGTAAGTTGTAAAAATCATTAACTAAAACCATAGTACTAAAATTCCTAATTGTAAAATTAAAATAAAATAACTAAAGATAATTCAGCATTTACATGAGTAGCATCATGCTAATGATGTGGTAGAAAGAAGATGACTTCCTTTACAGGAGATAGAGCCAGCACAAGTATAATAAAAAATTATGAGTAGTCATTTTGATTGTGGATTCGGTAGTGTTTTCACTGTTTTCTGGCATGCCTTTGATAGAACAATTTTATCCTTTTCATAGCCTCTTCAAGAGCAGATGGATCAACGGCGAAAGTAATACGGAGCCAATCTTTTAGCCCTACTGCAGTTCCTGCAAATGATTGTTATTCTTGTTTGTTACAAAATTCAAGAGCATAAGAATCTGTCAAATGTCAATAATTGAATTATAGGAAAATTGATATTTTATGCTAAAATAATATAAATAGAGCCTTTTTATTAATGGGATTGAAATCTCAATATTTTTCCACCAACCTCCGTAATAAAATCTATTAGGAGTCTTTTTCTTTTTCTTTTTCCTGTTGGAATTTGGAAGAGGGGTTGGCATTTGAGTGAGAAGAGAGATGAGAAGAAAGGAAGCTTCGAAGAAGTTCATTTCAACACAAAGTGAGATGAATTTTCACATGATTCTCATATCAAAAGTTCTGTAAGATCACTGAATATTCTTCCCTGGAAAGCTCTTCAAACAAAAATAATGCATATCTAAAACCAACATTCCTGTTTCTATGTGCATTATAAACAAATAAAAGATGCCAGTTAATAAGAACAGAATCCATGTCAAAAATCCAAGGATGAGGTCAAGAGCTGCTCCCAAAAACAAGCCGACAAAAAGATATTTCACTGAACTAAAGTTTATGCATCCAAGATAAATGTGTCTGCAGAATGAAAATGCACATTTTGAAAATTTTGGCCCTGAAACCCCCATGTTAAGGGGACGAAAAGAAATTTTAACGGCCTTATATTCTAATAAAATATCAATAAGGGTTTTAGAGTAAAATCTAGAACCTTCCTCATTTCTAATACAAGTGATAATAGATTTGGTTACCACCATTACACAAGGAGTGCTATCTAAAGTTGTTCCTACCTAAGACGAGTCTTAATTTCACAATAAAAGTGATAACAGATAAGGAATCAGCAATATAAGGTATAAGAACTGCAGCAGCTACTAGTGAATGCTTTTGGCGGTACACATGAAATGGCTCTTCAAATTGAGGAAAGTGCACAAAGAACTAAATTGAAGCATGATTTACCCAATTTTACCTGGAAGAATGACAACGGATTCCTCCTTAGCAAGCTTGAAACAGAAATCAATATCATCGCTGATATCTTCCAGAAGTGAAAGATTTAGTTTCACCTGCATTGCAATACTGATAATAAGTAGGAATCCCTTTATGAAGAGATTTATTCAATTCTCAAAAAACTCTTAACTATGTTATGAACTCACCATCATAGCCATAGACCCTTCAGGTTTGTGAGGGAAAGAAATGCATGGGATATCCTCTATCTCTTTACAACATATATCTGAGGTATGCCTTAAAGTGTTTATGGTTTTCCTAAAGAAAATCTCTTCAGGCTGTGTAATTATGCGAGGTACGGCTGCCTATCAGACCATAACTGCTTTTAATCAGATACCATAAAGAAGTAATATACAAAAGAAAATATTGAGTGGACACAAATTTTGGATGAAGTTCTAACAAATCTCTGCCCTAAATTAACTTGATTAGACCGTGGAACAAGGAGCAACATATCAATGCTATACCAAAATGTAATCCTACACCCAAAGAGTGTGGGATACTCGTACCAGGAACAAAAGATACCATATCAAAATGACTTCATTAATCATCATGGTACTGAAATTTTCATTAATAAAGGTCATAGAGGCTTGTATATAATGTTAAGTACTATTTCAACTTATACTCTTAAACTGTTAAGTGAAGGCTCATAATTGATTTTCTTAATAAATCTAACATATCTTATCACCATAAAATCTTACATGGTAACACTGCTCTTTTCTTTCTTCCATTTTCTTTTTCTTCTTTTGTTTGGTTTTTCCTGAGATGGCATAATGGTAACTCTTCTCCAGTAAATCGAGTTACTTTATCTAGAAACATTAATGTCACTAATGGCCAGCTTCAACTTTGGTGCTTGACTACTTTTTAATGAGCATGCAAACAGTAAAATTGAAAAACCTGAATGAAGGTGGCCGGACCCCCCAAAGTATCAAAATACTTTTTTATTCGCTCAACTACCTGCATAATTAAACATTAGGAATTAGCATGAGATAAGAAGGAAATTGTAAACTAGTAAAATGCTTCACTTCTTAAGAGTAGCAATGAAATCTTTCAAATATTAAAGCATATGATTCCATTTGTAGATGATAAATGATAACAGAAACAGTCGAATGTAGCCAATTTTGAAATCCAACTTAATACCATAATACAAAGCTAACAAAGAGGAAATAAAAGGATAGTAGACAGAAAACAAAAAAAAATATTAAAGAAAAGCTGGTCCCCTTTTTCAGCATGAGAGAATATGAATTGCAGATCAGATAGAGTCAAGAACCTCCTCAAATTGACTAATGGACTTATCATTGCGGTGTGACTGTTCAAGTACCATGAGATTATTGTTCACAGAAAATTAACTGGCATATGGATCATTTGTCACAAACCAACCAAGTCTCCATCCAGGCATATAATTATGATAAAAAAATTAAAAAGTCGATTAATGAGAACAAGGGTCAGAGCAAAGAGAACCTTTGGTTTTCTAAAAGTTCCACATGGATCATTTGTCACAAACCAACCAAGTCTCCATCCAGGTACTATCCATCTCTTAGATAGGGACCCAAGTGTGAGAACAGGAACAAGAGATCCAAAAACTCCCATTGGCACAAAAGAATTGGCCCCAAAGGTAAGATGACCATAAACTTCATCAGCAATCACAAGAGTTTCAAGCTTTTTGGCAGTTTCTGCAATCTAAGAACCATATGCAAACAAATTAGTAGTATTTTCTATAGATGTTGTTTATTTCATCTGAAGTATTTCATCGGAAGCCATATCCTAAACAACTCACCTTCTTTAAATGATGGTAACTGTATACATTTCCACAAGGGTTTCCGGGGTTTATAATCACCAGTGCAACAGTGTTCTGATCTGCAAGAGTTTCAATAGCATCCAAATCAACCTCCCAGCCTTTCTCTGGTAGAAGATCATAATGACGAACTTCAACATGTCTAAATGCAGCACAAAGTTCATAGATTGGGAAGCCTGGTCTTGGAAGCAAGATGTTTGCACCAGGGCGAGCAAGCATTGACACTGAAACATCAATAGCTTGTGTGCATCCAGAAGTAATAAAAACATCATCAGATGATAACTCATATGGAAGATCACGAGATAGATATTCAGCAATTGCTCTGTCACCAAGATGAAAGTAATTTTTAGAGTACATTCAAGTCAGAATTACAAATTTCAGGAAGATGAAACAAAACCCCAAACAAATAGCTCTTTTAAATTATTTCAACTACAAGTGCAAATAGGAAGCAGCCATAAATAATAGGGAAATACCAGATTCCCATTAATAGATATCTTCTTTCTTAGTTGAAGTAAAATTGTTAAAAATCAAACTGCCACCTATAGGCTTCCAATTAACAACAACAGCAAGAATAAAATACTATAGGCAGATTGAAAGAACTCTGGAGTAAAATATTAAATACATCGGACTGATATAGAGAAGTGCGCCTTTAAAATAGCCCAAGGAGGAGATTTAGTTTCCCTAATACCCAAAAACAAAAAAAAAAAGGAAAAAGAAAAAAGAAGCTTTGAGTTACTTTCAGCAATGATTGAAAGCCTCAACTATGGAGAAAACTGCATTTATTTAAAATTTTAAATATACCAGGGGGGGTTCCCAAACTAAAGATAGAGAAAGGGAGAATAAATCCAGCATAAAATCTAAAACAAGTATTTGTCTATTACTCCCCCAACTGTAATTGTGATTATGAAAATAGTGGAACTAGCATAATTGATTCAGCTTCAGTTAAATCGGAGTAAAACTGCAGTAGGTACCAAAAATAGCATAAACTGTCTGAATCAAATGCAAAATTGCAAAATTAAGAGCAAATTTTAACAAACTGCGGTTGTCTCTCATTTTCACTGTCAGAAACAAAAAATCAAATAGAAAGGGTCCGTCCAATGTGATTTCAAAAACCAAAAGGTATAGAATTCGATACAAACTGGGAAACAGGGAGCTGAGAGCCAACAAACCCATGCAGGAACACAAAAAAGAAGAGCAAGAAGATCAACAAGAACAAATCAATACAACATAAGAAATGGAAATTCCAAATAGAGGGAAGGAAATTCTACCTTCTTGCTTGAATAAGACCAACAGTGGGAGCATAGCCATTGAATTTCTGAGATTGAAGGGTATCAGTGACAGCTTCTTGAACAACAGTAGTTGTCTGGAAGCTTGAATAAACAGTTGGGTCGCCCATACCCAGAGAAATCACTCTCTTGTCATCACTCACATCAATACTCTGCATCAAAAGGCTAAGAATTCCTTTAATGGTGATGGTTGAAGCTGTTTTTGCTTCATGGTTCATGGCTGCCCCATTTTCCATGGTGAATTGGAATCTCTATAACCTCTGAAATCTCAATCGATGCCTTTTGGGGTCTGTGTTTCTTCCGTTCTCTCACTAGGTTCAAACTAGGGGAATTTATATTTGTAGAAAGTGATGGGCATGTCCTCATTTCTGAATAACAGTGTGCTTTGGCCATGACCACACCCTCATCCTCCGTAAGAAACCAAATTTGGCGGCTTCTCAGCAGAAGAGAGCCTTGCACCAACGTTACTCGCGAATTTTTTTTTTTAATTTAAAAAATTTTTGGCCCCATTAAATTTTGTGGGGAGAAAATAAATATTTAAGCATATAAATTTATAATTCAAACAATAAATAAATTAAATTTAGCAGTTAAATACTTTTTAAAAATGCTGTTTATTTTATTTTTTTATTTAATAAAAAAATTTATTTAAATTGATAAGTAATAGTATTTTTATTTTATACCGATAAAAATTAAAATATATTGGTAGTGTACTCTATATATATATATATATATATATATATATATATATATATATATATATATATATATATATATATTAATTTTACAATTATTATAGATGAATTTATTTAACTCCATTAAATTTCACTCGATTAAAAAAGTTAAATTTTGAACGAAGTCTGAAATCATTTTCATTGTAATAAATTTGTTTCTCCTTTCAATGACACAGGAATTTGAATTTGGGAAAAATAAACTGAATTTAAAAGGAAAAAAAAAAGTGCTCTATCTCTTTTCTCTATTTAATAGAATAAATCCAGAACAATAGCATCAAGTAAAAAGTCTAATGACTATCAAACCAAAAACAATAAACAATAAAAGATAAATATTTTTACATAAATTCAATTCATCAAAAATATATGGACCAAATTAAACATTTTTATTTAAAATTAAAAATAAATATAAAAATGTGTTTATTTGTTTATTTTAAATTATTATTTTTTAAAAATATTTCTTAAATTTTTAATATTATAGAGCATTATAAAAATATTATTTTAATAATTATTTTAAATTATATATACAATATTTTATTGTTATATAATTATAAAATAATAAAAAAGTAAAAATAAAATCATATAATTAAAAATAGTACAAATAAAAACGTAAATTAAACATATTTTTAAAAAATAAAAATTATTTTCGTAAATCAAAGCCACCTTTTATTACAAAAAAAAAATTATTTATTTATTTGAACCAAATTTTTTATGAAAGCTACATACGAAGCTTTCGCGCACCGCACGTATCTATATCTTATGATTGGTAATTCCAAGCTTGGCCCCTTTTTGTCTTTCCCTCGTTACTAACACGTGTCAAGATTACAACATCGAAATGACTGGCACACGATCCCATTGGTCCCGGTCATGTTATTATACTTGGTGTTCAATTGTAATCCACAGAAACAATTAAATATTACCCTTTATTTTGTGTGACAATGAGAAATATTAACGAAAATTCTAACTTTGACAAAGTGGTATTATCAAAACAATCATTTTATGTTTTATTTTATTATTTTTTTAACATTTTTTCCTCTCTATTTTATGTTATTTTTTTTATTTTTAATAAAAATAAATTACCCACGTCATTTAATTTTTAAAAAAAACTACAAGCACTTTTTCTAAGTTTTAATTTGAGAGTAAAAATTTTATTGAATTTATAAAACTTATATTCATACTTCTTTAATTTTTAAAAAATATATTAATTTATCTTATTTTAAATATTTATAAATATCAATGAGATATTTTGATAATTTGTATGAGTTTTAAAATATATATATATATATTATAAGTTTTATTAATAATTTTATGAATAAATAAATAAATTTTGTATAAATTAAAATTAAAGAATGAGTGAATATATATTTTAAAATTTTAAAAAATATATAATTTATTTTATTTAAATATTTATCAATCTAAACACGATGAAATAAGTAACATTATATATATATATATATATATATATATATATATATATATAAAAGTAACATATAACACAAAAATAGAGGTATTAATTACTACTAGTCTGGCCCTGCCCTATCCTACGTTAATTAATCTTAAAATTAAACTAAAAAAAAAATTTGTAAAATAAAAAAAAAAAAATAGGTTATGCAGTAGGATCACAGGTTACATTATACAACTTACAAGTTAAAAAAATTTTAAAAATTAAATTTAAAAGAATAAGTTGAGTGACTTTTGAAAAATATTCTTAAATTCAATCCAACTAAATTATAATTTGATTAAATTCGATTAATCTAATTTAAATTAATTAAAATTTATTGATAACTTAAATATTTATTCGGATTCAATTTTTTTTTTCACTTAATTTTTATCAAGTCAGAGTATCGACTCTCAACCCTAGCATTACAATTGCTGTTCCTAGAGAGTTTTCTGGTCATTGATTTTTTAAACTTCTGTTTAGTTAATTGCAAAAATAAAAAAATATAAATATATTTAAACTTCTGTGATTAAAATTATATTTAATAAAATAATTATATTTTTATACCTTTAGTATATCATAAATAATCTAAGAATAAAATGAAAAATTATATAAAAAAACAAAACTATTATTAAAGAATAAAATTATTAAAATAATATTATTTTAACATAAAAAATTATAAATAAAATAAATAAATTATTATTAATATAAAAATTTGAGTTAAATATAATTGTAATGACAAAATTTATTTTATTATATTTTTTAATTTAAAAAATTAATTTTTTTTTATTTCATTCTACTGTTTTTTTATTAGTTTTTTAAGATAAAATATCTCTCTCATAAAAGAGAATTTGTATTTTGTAAAAATTAAGAATCCAGTAAACAAATATAATAAACTAATAGAATTAAATTTTATTTTTATTTTTATAAATTAAACGGGACCTAAAATAAAGCAAGGGGAAGGATTTGTGGAAATTTTCAATTCCTGGTAGGCCAACGATTTTTTTTTTTTTTTGGTAGCATTACAGTCGCTTCTTTTTTTTTAAGAGCATTTGTATATATCTGAAGCTGGAGTAACACATCGTGACAATAAATTAAAATGGTATGTTTGATTTAATCTGAATTTTCAACAAAACTAACACATCAATTACGATTATTTAATCTGACTAAAATTTTAAAAATAGTGTAATTAATAATTAAATATAACAAAAATATATATATATGAATAATTAATATTTTAAATTTTGATGGGATAAGAAGGATGATTCATATTATTCCTGGTCTTTCATGTAAAGAAGTAAGAACTCATACTCGTCGATTAAAGGATGCCACGTAATCCTTTTTTTGGTCTGATCTCTACCGCAACTTTTTCTTACCAATTTCTTGGAAGAGAGACCTCTCCACATCAATAAATATTGAACACTGACTTATTAAAAAAATTTATTATAATCGAATATTTTAAAAAAAAATTAATTCTATTATACTAATAATATATAAAGATATTTTTTTAAAAAAAAAAAAAAAAGCACGCCTCTATAGTATAGGCAATGAGCTCCAAATCCCACCCATATCTATCTATAGGCAATAAACACATATTTAATGCTTTGAGTTCCATTTTTATTTTCTTCTTATTTTTTTTATATACGTTCTAAATAACAAAAAAATGGCATCTCTTTATAGTCTATAGTTTTTCTTAAAATAAAAGTTGAACTATATTTTTTGTCATTTTATTTCAATAAATAATTTAATTTAATTTTTATATTTTAAAGCGCACCACTCTAATTTTTTACCTTTTTTTAAACATTATAATTAAGTTTATTTTTTATAATATAAAAATTACAAATTTCATATAAAGTGTCTTTATTGACAACAATATAAAAATGTAGGAACTATGCAATCTATACTAGAATTTTAATATCAATTTTTTGTTATAAATAGATATATAAATTGATATATTGTAAAATTAAAAAATAATTAAGCCTAAGGTAAAATATGTTGGTCTTCCTCTTAGTTAAAGTTTGAAAATGCCATGAGTTTTTAAAAATTATTGAACTCTAAATATGTTGAAAAGTTACTATTTAAATTATTTAAGAATAATATTGTGAATATTTATTTCAGTAGTGCGACGTCATCGATCCAAATGTTTAAATCTACCGAACTTTCTTCTTCTGAGTTATACGTTAAGAACTCGACCTAATCTTTTTTAAGGATGCCACCCAATCTTCTTTTTTGGTATGATCTTTCGCGACTTTTTCTTACCATTTTCTTTGACGTCAAACGAGGAAAAATGCTCCAAACCCTCGCCGATACCTCAGGGAGTTGTTTTGTTTAACGGAGGAGAAAAAAAAAAAGAAAATAATAATAATAATTTTTTTATTTAATTTAATTTGAGAGAAGAAAAAAAAAATTGTTTGATTTTTTTTATTTATTTTTTAATTATTTTTAAAAATTATGTTTAAAAGTTGTTATGTAAAATAAAAGTTAAAAAAATTGTTTAATAAATTATTTTAAAAATATATTGTTTTTTATTTTTTTTATGTTATGGAAACAAAAATAAAAAATAAAAATAATTTTTTTTATTTTAAAAATAATTTATTTTCAGAATTTATTTATGAAATAACAATAAAAAATAGTTATCAAACAAATTTTTTTATTTAAAAAAAATAAAAAATAAATAAATTAAAATTTTTTATTTAATTTATAAAAAGAGAAAAAAAAATAAAAGAAAATAATTATTATATTATTTTACTTTTATTTTTATTAAAATAAAATAAAATATAGATATAATTATAAAAATTAATAGAAATATAAAAAAAATAAAACATATTAAATAAAATAAAAGAATGAATTATTTAATTAAGATACAAAGTTTTGTAATATATTATAAAATAAGTAATTATTTAATTTTTTTTATATTTTCGATTAAAAAAATGGTTAAACTGTTAAAACATGTTTAAATTTTTATTCTTCACTCTTTCCGATATCAAATTTACAATATCATATATATAAGAAGGCTAAAAATATTTTTATCCTAACTTTTTTCTTCTCTTCAAATTTGTTCTTTTTTTAAAGAGAATAATTTTGAAAGAGAAAGAGATTTTAGACTTCAACATTCCTTTCCGTCCTCTCTAAAAATTTAAACCAAACAAAATAATTTTTTAAAATTCCCTTTTCTTCTCTCCCCTTCTTTCTATTTTTTCCCCAACCAAACAATCCTTTTGGCAATAAGCACATAATATTTTGGGTTCCATTTTTTTTTTCTTACTCACTCCAGGCTTTGTATATGCAAAAGAAAAAAAGTTGCATTTCTATATAATAAAATAGTCTCATATTTTCTTCTTTAAGTTTTATTACACAATTATATATATATATTTTTTAAAAAATATTATAATTTAATTCAAATACTTAAAATATATGTTATTTATGAAAGAGAAATAAATAAATAAAAAAATAAAAGAGGCCTCAATTCAAATTTTTCTTCATCTTTTTTATTATTCTATAATAGGAATTGTTTATTTCAATTATCTTCTTATCTCTTTTAATTTTTTTGAAATATTAATTTCTTAAATTTTATTTTGTAAATAAATTAATTAAAGGAAATTTTTTAATATATAATAGATTTAAAAACTCTTTTTTTTCTTGACTTGACGACAGCTATGCTGCTTTCGTTGATGCCGTCCACGGTACATCCCAATGCCAATGGTCCAAATCATGTGCAGGTGATACAGACACCACACCAAGGATTTGGCGCCGTGCACAACTCAAACGCCACAAAAGCATTAGAACATACGCCGCCAAGCATTGGTCTAAAACACCATTAATCGTTAAAATTGAGTCATCACTTACGACTCTATCATAATAGTCTAAAGTAACGAAATTTTAAAATTGTTATCAAAAAATATTATGACAACGACTTAATTTCATTATCAATAAAGTGGCAACAAAAAGTCATTATCATAAAGTTTTTAGTAGCAATCTTCAATTTATTGTCAGCACATTAAAACGGCAATAAATATGGTTACTTTAATTTAATTCAGCGATAATTTTTTTAACTTTGATTAAATCACTTTTAGGTAACGAAAGTCACTATATATTTAAGCTAAAAGTACATTATTATCCTCACTACTAATTATTCAAGTAGTAATAACAAAAAAAAAATACAAATTTTTTATTTATTAAAATCTAAATATTGACACAATATATTTACAGTATATAATTCTTACTTACAAAATAAACTTGTTAGATTACAAACACAACGTTATCAATACAAAATTTTTATATTTGGCCAAAATAAGCAACAAAACCAGTACCGATTGGAACATCTGGCCTTCTTGAACACTACAAAAATGAAATTTCATTAGGAGTATTAAGATAATACAACTATATCAGTATGAAAAACTGAGTTGGAAACTAAAATTTCACAATAAAATATAGAGAAAAACCAAAAGAAAAGTAATGTAAATAAATGGTCAAAATACATATAAATATAGACCGAAATAGATTAAGGCTAATAATTTATAAATTAATTTAAAATTTATAAATTTTTAATTAATTTAAATTATTCAAATAAATTCGTTTACTAAACACTTCTAATTTGATCAAACAAATTTATAAACTAATCAAATACGCTATAAACTAATTTATTTATTTTACCAAATGTATAGTTTATAAATTTTTAATTAATTTAAATTATTTAAATAAATTTGTTTATTAAATATTTTTAATTTAATCAAATAAATTTATAAATTAATTAAATATATTATAAGTTAACTTATTTATCTTATCAAACACACTATAAAAATAAAAATAAAATACTTAAACACATTTTTGGTCGCATTTATGTTAATAAAAAAAATATAATTAAGTTAAAATGGAAAATGAAGGTGTAACGAGCAGAAAAATAAAAGAATTAGTGTCATTATTATTGTGTAAGTTCTTTTTTAATTTTATCTCATACTTAAAAACCTGTTTGGCCAAGCTTATTTTTGAAAACAAAATTTTGCTTTTTATTTTTATTTTTTTTATTATATGTTTTTCATCTTATTTGGCCAACAAACAGAACTGCTTTTCAATGCTAGTAAAAGCAGGTTTTTTTTTTTTTTTTTTTTTTGCTGAAATGAAGAATCAACAACTTGGAGCTTCTCCATTAAAGTAGAAGTTGAAGCAAAAAAAAAAAAATTTTTTTAATAGATGAAAACAACCTCACCTAAAATTGAAAATGACAAAATTACTCAACTTCATATTTTTAAATACCCTCACCTAAATGTATAAAATTTTACCAATCAAGCTCCTTAATTTTTTAAATTAAAATATTTTATTATTTTGATTGATAAAAAAATTAATTGAAATTTTGATTATATATTTTAATATAATTTTATAAATTTATTTTGAGTAAAAAATCATATATATTGATTTTATTCTATTTTATATTTTAATTTAATAAAATTTTAAAATTAATATTTAAAATTATTTTTCTATTTAAATATTATTAATTGCAAAATGATTTATAAATATGTCTTTTATAGTAATTTAACAATAAAAAGCTTATTTTTTTAGAAGATTAGACGAACAATAATAACATTAGTAAAAGTATTTATTAGATAATGTAATCAAACATTATTTATTTTTTCGTTTCAGTATTATTTTCTTATACTTCATTTAAAAAAAAAAAAAAAAAAAAAAAAAAAAAAAAAAAAAAGCAGTTTGAAAAGAAGCAGGAACTAGAAATATAACCAAAGAGGCACTTAGCCTTAAAGCCATTCCTGATCGTAAACTTTTCTGTCAACCAAAAAAAATCTCATGCCACTTTTTATCTTGTTCGTTGAATTTTCTTTTCTGACAATAACTGCTATCTGTTTCGTGAAGATACCAACGTTTGCACACTAACTATACAGACAACACAGAAGTTTTAACTTGGAATTTATATACATGTAAGAAAATCTAATTTTTGATATTTTTAATATGGTAAAAAATAAAAGAGGGACGGGCTGGCCAGCTCAATCCATGACCCTGCAAAGATTGGGCTGGGCCAGTTCTTGTAGAAATCTTTTGTTAACTAAATTTAATTTAATTTATCCAAATTTTATTGATAGACAAATATTTAAAAAAAAAAATTGTTTGGATACAATAAAAGATTGGCGCCTCGCAGCACCAATCTAAGCATCCGTTTGATTTATAGATTTAAAGTGATGGAGTCAAAATATCTACTTTTATTTTTCTTTATAAAATATTTAATTGTAAAAGATTATAGTCTATAAAATGAAAATTGTTTTATAGGAGGGAGAACACATTCTCGCACAAAATGAATGGAATCAGTAAAAAAGGGATGGAATCAAATTTAAAATATTTTTTTTTATTTAAATAAATAATAAAAATATTTTTAAAAAAATAAGTTAATTAAAAAATTGGAGAAATCATTTATTGAAGTTTGTTATTGTCTGTAAAATAATAAATAAATATTTTTTTTAAAATAAATTAATTAAAAAAATGTTATTTATTATTGATAACTAAAATAAAATAAATAATATTTAAATTATTTTTTAAAATCATTAATATTTTTAATAAATTTTTTATATTACCATTTAATTTTTTTATATTATTTTTAAATAAAATTTTAAATTAAAATAATTTTATTTTAATAATTTTATTCTTCAATAGTATTTTTATTTTTTTATTAACTTTTTATTTCATTTTTATATTATTTATGACATACTAAACGCAGAAAAACAATGAAAATTTTATTTCTTTTCATAGCGTATTAAACGTAATTTTTTTTACTGGATTTTATTCTATTTTTAATTCTCATTTTCGTTCTTTTTTTTACCACCAACCAATCGACACCTAACAGAAAGGAGACGAATCCCATGCTATGCTCTCAAAATGTAGCTTTTTGACTGCGTTTTGGGAAAGGATGTTTTAAAATTTTGTTTTAAATTTTAATTTTTAATAAATTATTTTAAATATTATTTAAAAATTAAAGAGAAAATAAAATATAAAAATATAAAAATTTATTAAAAAATCAAATATAAGAATTTGTTGAAAAATATAGAAGATATTTTTTTAAATAATTGACTAAAAAATTAAAATTAAAAAATATATTAAAAAATAAATTAAAAAAATTGCAAAGAAGCATAACACCTTCTTATTTTTATATTTAGTTTTTCAACAAATTTTTAAAGTTTCTCAACAAAAAAAAATTATTTTCAACAACTTATAATTTATTTTTCAACAAAATTTTATTTTTGAAAGTTTATTTTTCTTTAATTTTTTTAAAATAATTTTCTAAATAATATGTTGAACAAATTAATCTTTAAAAATATATTAAAAAACCCAAACGTTTTTCTATTTTTTTAATTTTACTTTTTATTTAATTTTTTTTTAAAAATTTTTTTTTAAATAATTTATTAAAAATATTTAAAATCTTAAAATATATTAAAAATAAATTTTAAAAACAAAAAAAACGCAACCAAAATGTTGCATTTTGGGGCACAACAACCACCCCGGGGCCCTTGTTTTCTATTTTTTATAAGTTTTGAATAATTTCTTTCTTTATCTATTAAGGAAGTATTTTTATTTCTTTAAAAAATGTTGTTTTTAAATTAATTTTTCCTATATTCCAAAGAGATCTAGTGCTAGTTAAATTTTTAAAGAAACTCTACAATTTAATCTTCAAAATTACAACATTTCAGAACTGAATGAAATAAAAGTTTTAATTTTCAGATAAGATTAAGAGGTGAGTTGACTCTTTTTGTATGACTTTCTTATCTTTCTATGAGATATTTAGCATGTTGTAGTTTGATTAAGTATAATGTAATTTTTTTTAAATATTTAATTAATATTAGTTAAGAGATGTGTTGTCTCTTAATTTAAAATTTTTGTAATTTTCAAAAATATAGATTTAAGTTGTATTTTATTTATTTATTGTACTTTGTTAAGGTTTTTATAAATTTCAAATTTGTATGTTTCTTTATTAAATGTAATTATCTATCTAAAAAAAATTAATTTTTAAAAATAATTGAGAAGTATATTATATTTTTGAGAATATGTCACTATTTTTTATTGTTGTATTAATTGTACATATAAATTATTGATATATGATATTTGATAAATTAGTACGTATAAAGTGTGTTATTTATCTATTTTTAAATTTTATTTATTTATTTTTATTTTTTAATTATTATATATAAAACTTGGTGTCACCTATTTTTATTTTTGTGTATTGTCCCTATCGCTGTTTATGATTACTCCATATGTCACGGTGATCTCCCAGAAGATTTTTCACAAATAAGTGACAAAAACGAAAATTGAACTCCTAAGACAGTATTTAGGCAGGACATGAAAATCATTTAATCAACTAATTATTGGCTCTTTATAGTTTAATATTTTTCATTTTGGCAAAAAAATGATGACAATGATAAATAAAATTTTTAAGAACTAAAAGTAATTTTACAGATTAATTTATTTTAAATTTTAAAATAATTATAATTTTTATCTTTTTCATATTAATTTTTTTAATATTTAATTTTTTTCTTTTTATTTTTTAAATAGTAAGTTATCTCTTAACCAAAATAATTGGGTAGTTCTTTTTGGTTTGAACAAGTGGAATACCACTATTGATTACATCAGGCATAAAGCCAAAATACAGAAGATAAAGACAAGTAAATTAAGCTTAATAATTTAATTTCGCAGTTTTTGAAAATATAGAATATAAAATAATAGGTCTTACAAATCAAAAAATATAAATGCAATACACCTCAAAATCACTAGATTACCAAAACTTACATTTCAAAATCTCAGATATACAATAATACAACATCTAAAAAATAAGAAAAAAGATATGTTTCTAAGAGAGGCGACACACCTTCCAACATTTTCTGAAGATTAGATCTCTTCAATTTCTCCGAAAACATGAATTTATTGTTGCTCTAAGATCAAAATTCTAAACTTGAATAACAAAATGTAAAATTTTGAAGCTCCAACACCTCTCTTAAAAGAGGAAAACTCTTCCCTAATAAGAAGTAAAAAACTCTCTAAAAGAGAGAAATAAGCTTCCCCTAAAAGAAAAAAATAGAAAAAAAATAGTAAAATCGAGGAATTAAGGTCAGCTTGCTAGACTGCGTGGGGGCTAGGGGGGAGGGGCGGGACTGCGGTTGAGGGAGAAGAGGGGTGGCTACTACAGATGGGGAGAAAGAAAATCGGTGGCTAAACTTCAGAGAAGAGAGAAAACGAAAAGAAGAGAGAGGAGGGAGAGGGAGTAGCTGCGTCTGCTGAGAATTCGTGGCACTTGAAGAAGAGCTCTGCTAGAGTTTCTCTCTCGTGGCACTGTTACATTTTGGAAGAGGCATTAATCAACGTTTTCATCAGTTGGATGAAGGCTTGAAGTTTGGATTCCAGCCTACCTTTTTTTTTTCTTGGATTGGCTAACGCCAGCAACCAAACTCTGGCCAAAAGGCCCAAGGGATTTTTGTTTTTGGACAGGTCAAGGGACTAGAGACACAAAGAGCTTGTTTGGAAACTGTTTTTAAAATTATTTTTTTGATTTTTTGTTCTATGAAAATAAAAAAACATGTTTGTTGTGTTGTTTTAATAAACTATTTCTAAAAATTGTTTTGTAAAAGTGTAACTCAAAAAACGGTTTTCAGAAAACACCATTTTGTTGTTTTATTTGTTTTTGTGCAAAATTATTTTCAATTTTTTAAAAAAACAAAAAAAAACTATATAAAATTATAAATAATTTATTAAAATTAATTTCTAACTATTACGCAAATTATACCATTGTGTTTTTAAATATTATTTTTAAAATTTACATCCAAACAAATTTTTTATTTTTTTTTTTAAAAAAAACTGCTTTTAATATTACTTTTAAAAAATAATAAAATAAAAATATTTAAAAACACTACCAAACAAGCCCAAAGCTTCGCCACAGCATGAGCTACCGCGTTACATTGTCTTGGATGCCTATGGTGGTTCAAACTGGATGGAGTTGTAAATTGGACTGCCTTTTTGTACGGTACCAGATTATAGCTGAAAATTTAATGGGCTTCAGCCTTAGATTTTGTTCGGACAACCAATAAAAAATTTGAGATCTAAGAGACACGTAAGGGTGTCTGTCCAAACTAAAAAAAAATTCGTAAGATTATATCTAGATCCGTTTGATAGATGGCAACAGACGAAATAAAAATGGAAATTGAGAATGAAATAGAAAGAAATGGATTCAAATGGAATGGAATAGAATGTTGTGATTATAATTGCGTTTGGTAGGTCAATAGAATAGAATAGAATAAAAATTGTCAAAAAAAAAATACCTTTAAAAAATAAAATTATTATTATATTATTATTTTAACTTAAAAAATTATTTTAAATATTATAAATAAAAAATAAAATAAATTATTATTAATATAAAAATTTAAATTAAATTTTATTAAATAATATTGAAAATTTTAATTTAAATATATATACTTTTAATTATAAAATTTTTTATAAAAAATAAAATAATAAAGGGTATTTCAATTTTTTTGCTTTTCATTCTATCGCACTGTTCACTTTCCACCTGTTTTCGAAAGTAATGCTAATTACTTTGAAGGAGAGAATGGAATGAAATGGACATTCCGTGGGATCCACAATTTTCATCAATTCTAGCAACAAAATCAAAGAATGGAATGCCCATTTCATTTCATTCTATTCTTTTCTATCTACCAAACGGGTCCCTAGTTCAACGGAAGATAAAGGTTTAACAAAATAAATAAAAAAAGAGAGAAGAAAGAATTTTGTTTGTTTGTTTGATTTAGTTTAAGAAGAGTGAAGTAAAATTTTATTTATTTATTTGGTTTATAAAAATTTTAATAAATAAAATAAAATAATTATTATATTTTTTTAATTTTAAATAAATATATAATAAAATAAAATAAAAATTATTTTTACGATAATTTTTTTTTTTTCTAAATTTTCACACTTTTAGAAGGAGAGAAAATGAGACGATAGATTTTACCTCTCCCCTCATTCCCTCTAAAATATTGTTTTAAACAAGATACTTTTAAAAAATTTCTTTCCCTCCCTTTTAAATACTTCAAACTAAACATTACCTAAATATAAACTAATAATTTAATTTTAAAATTATAATTATTTATTTTTAGTTTTAAAATTTTTTAAATTATATAAACATTTTTGAAAATTTCAATTTATTATATATTATTTATTTTACTAATATTTAAAAAATATTAAATTTATTGCATATTAATCTTTTTAAAAAATAATATACAATAAATTTAATATTTTTAAAAATTAATTTGAATGGTTAAAAAAATTTAAAAATTAAAAATAAATTTATAAATTCAGAATCAAATTTTTAGTATACTCTATAGATAAAATTGACCAAATATTAGTGCTTATATTAAATTAATCTCAATCTTAAATAATGAATTTAAACCAATATAAGCCATCAGTTCATTTATTTAGTAAGTTGCAAGATATAAATGAAAAGAAAAAGTTTAAGGATTGAAGTGGAGTATAAAGTTAACGAACCAAAATTATAATTTTGCCTTAATTTTATACAATTTTAAGGCTAAAGTGAACTTGATTCAAGCTTTAAACAATCCAACATAATACATTAATTTACTACTTTATAAATTTTTTATTATGAATATTAGTTGGTAATTATTTATATTTTCATTATATTGTGTCTTTCATTTTTTATTCTATAAATTTGAACAATAACCTCCTTTAAACATGATGCTAAATTAAACATAAATGACTTCTTTTTATGAGTTATAATTTTAAAAAATTAAATTATCTGTAAAAATTATTAAATTTATTCAAACCTTTTCTAATTTCAGATAAAATTATATATTCAGAAAATAGACATGAAGTAAATGCGTATGATATTTCTCTGCTCGGGCAATTATAGAGGCGACCAAATTTTAATAATTTCCAATCAAATTATGATTCTTAAATTTCAATCCAAATCCAACGTGACTTAGACGCATTTTATTGTAACGTAGGGAGCATGATTATGGGACCATGTGCAGACAAAATCTTATCCGTTGTCCATTTCAAATGAACTTTTTATGCACGTAATTCGCGGAAGCGTTTTATCTTATTTTATTTTTGGAACAAAGAAAGGTCTCTGTTTTTGACAAGTCGAACGGTACAGTTTTGATTAAACACGTCATCGCCCTTCAATCATTCAATCCATGTCGTTGAGGGTGAGGGCCACTTTTTTTCTAATGCTGCGGTATTTTTATTTAATATATGTCCAAAACATTTATTTATAAAATTGAAATTAAAATAATAAATAAAATTAAAATTTGTTATAATATTAAAATTCTGACTTTAAAAATATATATTTTATGATAAGAATAAAAAATAATATAATATTAAATTCAAATAAAATTTTCTAAAATAAATAATTATTAAAATTGATTAATGGTAATTTTAAATATATATATACAAATTTTATTAACATTTATAAAATATTAATTTTATATTCTTTATGATAATTTTTTATTGTCATATTAAAAATGAAATTTTTTTTACCTTGATATCATACATCAATAAATTCAAAACACTAAGAATATAAGATAATATTTAATCAAATAACTCCTCAACATCATATATGATAAAAAAAAAAGTTTCATTTTTATAAAATTTAAAAATTTGTTAACCTTCAATTTTTATAATTTATAAGTAAAATTTAATAACTACCTTATAGAGCAGTGTTTACAACCTCCATTTATGACATGGAAAGGCAACAATCATTCACCAATATTTCATGCAAGTTGATATAATGTTAACTAGACATAATATAAATATTTTTTTAATATTGAAAAAATATATTAAATCACTATTAGATTCAAATTATGATTAAATTTTGTGTGTTAAAAGTTAATAATTTTAAATTATTTTATATTACTTAATAAATAATTATTTATCAATAATAATTATTTTTAAAAAAAATTGGTATGATTGTGTGTTATTATGGTTAGGCAGGTTTTGTACCTTACTTGTTCTCTTTGTACGGACAATAAATCGAACGGCGCGGATGGTTCCATAAGCATAAGAAACAAAGTTCATCAACTAGATAAACGTACGATGCGGGCCCCACTTAGATTATTATGGGCCATATTTAAGATTTCCCACAATTATTAGTTATTACAATTTGTGACCACCACCACTCTGACTCAAACCCCGAAGCGCCGTAGCCGGAGGGCGGCGGAATCTGATCTAAGCTTGTCGTCACGCGCGATCCCCAACCCCACCATTTGTCTCGATCCACGCGCCTTGTTCCTTTCCCCCCTCGTTATTTTTTCGACAAAAGCGTTTTTTTTTTTAAACGGAAAATTGATAAACTGCTTTTTTCACTCGTTCTTTATTTTTACCCGGAAAAGTCAACCCCGTCTCCTGTCTGTTTATGACAGAACCACCGGTTCATTTCCTGTTGGGTTGAACCGAACCGACCGGGTCTACTACTACCCATCAATCACGTGGAATCAGACACAGATCTATGAGTGTGTCACCATCTGCAATGAGTTTCTGTGTTGTCTTGGCAGCTTTCAATTTCAAGGTCAATTTTCCGCCCACGAGAAAAATCCAAACTTTATTATAGTGTGCGGATTCGGGTTTCCGGTTGGGTCATATCGAGCCCCGGTTCGCATTACGATGGTGGCACGAGAGCGACAGGACAGAGAAACCGTGAGTTCCAAGCCAAAAGGGTTGCAAGCAAATCTGAAAAAGCTTAAGGTTAACTGGTTAACCGGGAGAAGATCATGGGGGAATTTTTTGCTTTTCTGGGGAAGCACCATTAGAAAGAGTATTTGAGGATTAGAAGAAAAAAAAAAAAAGGAATGGGGCTTTGGGAAATTGGATAATGCAGAAATGGGCCAATAAGGAATATGAGAAGGGTAGTGAGAGAAAGGGATGAGGGAGAAGACCTCAGCATGCAGATTGAAGAGATGATTTGATGTAAAGCCTGTGAGAGATGCTGTGTTCTCAAAATCCGAGCATCATGTGTCAACTTCTCATTGCAAAATCTATCAATCTCTCACATTACATAGCATCATCACCTTCTCTCTCTTCTTATTCCTGATACGGATGGCTGGAATGGGGTTAGATTGGATTGGATGGATGGGATGGCTGAATTGATTCATGCATGTTAAATTAATCATTTCCCCATTTGATTGATACCAACATGGCCCTCTCCCTTGGCTGGCATCCAAAGTTCATCCCTTGACGGAAAAAAGTTAAAAAAAATAATAATAAAAATCCAGTGAAAACCCACGCAGAAATTTCAGCTTTTAATGTATGTTTCTCTTTGTTCCTACATTTTGCTTGCCCTCATTCTTGTTGTGTCATTTTGTAAGGGGAGGGGAAAAGAACGTGGAGTCTTAAAAGTTGATTATATCCAATGTCTTTGACATGTTTGATTGACTCAGGGGATGTAAAATCCATTTCAACTTCAACTATATGCTCTTGCCCTTCTGCTATACCTTTTTATGCTTTCAGATATCAAAATGTCTACTTTCAGTAAAATTTGTTTTGTTCTACGAATGGTCACCATGGATTAAAGCTGGTGCTTGGGACATTATGATAGTATGATACCCACTTGAGATTAGATTGTATATCAGTGATAATTCTCTAGTTTTGGTTGTATTCACGTATCAGTACAATAAGATCTCTGATATCCCAGTGCTTGCTTCTTTATCTTTATTTAGCTATTGAATGTTACTTGTAGTTTATAATAAGGTATTTTCATTATTACCAGTTATGTTTACTATTGAACAGTTAAAAGGATCAATCACAAGAATTGAGATGTCATGAAAATCTTACTAACTACTAAAGTTATTCAGAGCCTGCTCAGAATTTGGAATATGAATCTCCAAAGCAGCTTATTGATTTTCTAAAAGATTTTTTTTGCAGACTAGTAAGTTTAGAAGCATGGTTGAACTGTACTAGTTGGTAAGAAAACCTCAGAAAAAATATAGTTTTTTGAAGCCAAAATTTATTTTAGCAAAAGGTGGCAAAACATTTGACACCCCCACAACTGCTCAAGAAAAAGTAGTGGGGGTTAAGTTAAGCCTCTATTTTTTATGCCTTGCATTTAGGTTTAGCCCTTCTGAAGGTAGGAGATCTATTTGTCTTTTATGTCACAGTGCACACACTCCTGCAGTGCATTATTTGCACACAAATTTGCCGTGCGAACTAGCAACAGTAACTGTGAAGAGAGAGATAAAAAAAGTGAAACCATATTATTAGATGAGTTGCTGCAGCAATCAAATACATTTCGTCTCTCTTTGCTTTGGCTTAAGAGATACCAAAACTCAGAACACCAGAGGAACAAATACCCAGAAGCAGAAATAATCATCAGTGTATGTGTATCACAGAGCAAAAAAGGAGAATTTTTTAAAGAGTAGGTGAGAGTCCTGAGGCAAGAGTACTAAATTTTGCAGAAACGAAGGAGATGGGAGGGCGAGGAGGAGTAAGGAGTGGGCGTGTAATAAACATGGCTTGGTGTGTTCTGATTATTTAATTTTTGTACTGTGCTGCTGACAGAGAAGATTTGAAACAGCTTTATCGATATATAAACATACATAGATGGTGAAAATCTCTTATTTTATATTGGTTTTCCCATTTTTCTGTATCAGCAAAAGTACCCTTCTTTCCATAAAATAAAACTACTTTCTGTTCCCTCCCTTTCATTTTCTTCGCTGACAGAGGAATACCTGCACACTTCCTCACGCACGCACGCATACTCAAAGCAGAGCCCCACTCCCCTCCTACACTAAACATCACCCTTCCCTCCCTCTCTCTCTCTCTCTAGCTATCTGGCAGAGTAGGGGGAGAGAGACATCAGAAGAGGACAGAGCAGATAAATTACAGAGATTTTCCAGCCATTATAATACCTCATTATTTTGCCTTGTTCCTCTTTTCATCGATTCATAAAATCCCCATGAAACCCATATAAAAAACCATATCCCTCAACTCAACTGAAACAAAGCATACCCAGGTAAGAAGAAAGGAAATTGGGAAGCCGAAGTTATAAATTCTCCACTCGTTTGCTTCTGCTGCTCATAAAATTGTTTTGTACTACGATTTCTCTCAGTCTGCGTTTCTTTAAAAAGCCCTTAAAGATCAGAGTTTCCTCTTTCTCTGCCTTGGATTTGCTTCATTGCTCCGCCGAACACCATTCCTCGTGTCTCCTGCAAGGGCGTGGCCATCAATGGACAGCTACTACCACTATGACAACAATGATGCCCATTTGCCTCCTGGCTTTCGCTTCCACCCTACTGACGAGGAGCTCATCACATACTACCTCCTCAAGAAGGTCCTTGACAATAGCTTCACAGGCAGGGCCATTGCTGAAGTTGACCTCAACAAGTGTGAGCCCTGGGAGCTCCCAGGTAACCCTCTTTCTCATTTTTCTAGTTTCCTAGCCAATTTCTGTGAGGCAAAGTGCTTCTTTAGTGGATGAATTTTATTACGTCCTTCTGCTTGTTCTTGGCAGAGAAAGCGAAAATGGGGGAGAAGGAGTGGTATTTCTTCAGCCTACGTGATCGCAAGTACCCAACTGGACTACGTACCAATAGGGCAACAGAAGCTGGCTACTGGAAGGCCACTGGGAAAGACAGGGAGATTTATAGCTCCAAGACTGGCTCTCTTGTGGGGATGAAGAAAACTTTGGTTTTCTACAGAGGAAGAGCTCCCAAAGGCGAGAAGAGCAACTGGGTAATGCATGAGTATCGCCTTGAAGGCAAATTTGCTTACCATTATCTCTCTCGGACCTCCAAGGTGCCTATTTCTTTCTCTTACTCCCTCGTACTCTTTTTGCATTCATCTTCCAGAATATCGCTTTATGATGTACTTTCGTTTTACAGTGAAAAAGTAGAGTTGGGTGCCATCTGAATTCCATATAGCATCTATATTTAGGGTTCTCTTATCAATGTTAGAGATCCCTTGGTGTTTTTCAGTTTGGTTCGTTCCTTTCGTAGGGCTTTGTACTTCAGTAGTTCAGCCTCATAACGGTAGAATGTTATGTTCTCTTCTGCATTTTGTTTCTCTCATTAACTCGGGGTACAAGATTTCATACTGTCATTGCCTGCTAGTTCATAAAAAACTTTCTTTCCTGAATGTCGAGAAGCTGCAAGACAAACTACGTTATGAAACTCTATCTCAAACCTATAATTACAGCATAATTAACCAAAGGATATTACTGTTGACCATTGTCTCGTGCAGCCAAGTGCAATGCTTTTTGGCAGCCATTAATTACTTTCTCTGCTGTCAAGAACTACAAGATCTTTCCTGCCTTAACAGAGATTTTTCTTGCAGAAACTTTATTATTGCATTCTTAATGGAATTAATACAGTGAGCATTTTCAGTTTGGTCCATTTCTCAATGACTCAAAACTGTGTGTTTTCATGAAGGACGAGTGGGTCATATCCCGTGTCTTCCAGAAGACAGGTTCTGGCCACGGCGGCGCCACCATATCCTCCTGCAGTGGTTCCAAGAAGACAAAAATAACCTGCTCATCTTCTAATTTAAGCATCTACCCAGAACCAAGTTCTCCCTCCTCAGTCTATCTCCCTCCTCTGCTTGACCCATCTTACCCCACCAGCAGCACCGCCGCCATCAACGACCGTGACAGCTGCTCTAACAACTACGAAAGCACTACTACCCCAAGGGAGCACGTGTCCTGTTTCTCCACAATCTCCAATACCTTCGACCTCGCTCCCGCGACCCCATCTGTCGCTACGCTGGACCCTTTTGCTCGATTCCCGAGAACCGGCGTCTCTGCCTTCCCGAGCCTCAGGTCACTGCAAGACAATCTTCAGTTGCCGTTATTTTTCTCTCCGCCGCCAGTGGCGCCACCCTTTCACGGGGTTCCGGTTGACATGAATGGTTGTGTCCCTTTCGGGAACTGGACAATGCCAGCGGAGGAGGAGCCGAAGGTTGTGGCAGATGGTGGTTCCGGCATGGTGGCTCTGGGTGCATCCGAGTATGATTGTTTGTGGGGCTTCTGATATTAATCAATTTCCTTTGACCTTGTCTGTCCCGTTGACCTTAGGATTAGATTAGACTTTGATTGAGTACTAGAATTAGAAATTTATGTTTCCATTAACGGGTTTGAATATTTCTTAGATAGACTTAGTTTTCTTGTACTATGTTATTATTAGGGAGGTTTCGTCTTGTGTGATGTCGTTAGTTCAATCTGTGTTGAAGCAGTAATATTTTATCATATCTATGGAAATGTTTTGCATTAAATCCGAGCTTTTGACATTAAATGCATATTATTATTTGTTAGTAATGTTATAGATTGGGTTGAAAAAGTGCGATAAAATATATTAAAAAAAATTCCTTAAAAGATAATATGATAATGTACTACATAGTATATGTCTTAATAATAATTATGATAAAACGAAAAAAAGAAGATTACACCTTAATAGTTAATATATATCTAATTATTATTAAGTGTCTTCAATAAAAAATATGTAACTCAACATTATATGACATTATTAATTCTTTTTTTAAAAGGTTTTTTTTAACATAGAAATTCCTCATGTAAAAACACTAATTTAAAGGTTATCCTAGTATAATATTTCATGGTTAGGGTATATTGGTTGCAGCTGGATCTGGTGGTAGCATGTGGTGGGAGATTTTGTTAAGATGGGGGTTTTTTCTGATTATTGGATTGCTTTAAAAGGATAGATCAATGAGGTTGCTCAGAAATTCACCCTTCAAACTGGGGTGAAAAAGTGAGATAATATATATATATATATATATATATATATATATATATATATATATATATATATATATATATATATATATATACACACACACACACACACACTCAAAAAAAAAAAAAAATCAAAGCGTGTTAAGTTTGTTTCCTAGTAATATTTCATGATTAGGTTATTGCAGGATATGGTTCCGAAGTGGAAGGTTGTTAGATAGGGTTTCTATGATTATTGGATTGCTTTAAAGGGATAAATCCATGTCTGCTTAATTAGGAGCACCGGAACGTTCAGAGGTATTTGTTTATAATTTACTTTAGTTAGTAATTAATTATATCATATTATAACTTTAAAGTAAAAAATTATTTGCACCTCTTTTATTTTTTATTATTTATTTTATACACTTTCCATATCTTCTTGTTATTGATTTAATAAAAAAAGATGTTACTGTGATAAACTATTTTAAATAAGTTATTGATAAAATGCTTCAAATTTATATAGCTATATATTTATTATGAAAACGAGTGATTGTATATTAAAGGATCAATATCGGTGCAAGACTTGACATTATTACACTTTTTAATGTAATATGATTGTCATTTATCTACTCATTACTATAATAATTTTTCTAGTAATTTTTTTAAAAATAGATGATAATAATAATAAATATGTAATAAAAAAATCAATTATTTCTCATATTTAAAAATTATATTTTCTGTTAATTTTAAAATATATTGATGAAGTACAAAACAATGTCAAATTAATGTAAACTTTTGTGAGAAACTTAATGTAAAATTTTAAATCCTGTTGTTTTTCATGCACAAAGATTATCATTCACTGAATTTAATTGGGAGCAATTGTTAAAAATATCATCGAGTTCAAATGGGAGATAGATATGATCTTAGGGTTGAAACTCCTCCATGGATGGATGGGGATGCAAGTTTGATTATCGTTTGTTGTAACTTGTAAAAAACTTGAACTCTATGCACAATATTTTTTAGAGTAAATTATATATATATATATATATATATATATATATATATATATATATATATATATATATATATATATATATATATATATATATATATATATATATATATTATTTTAATTACATTCATATATTTTTAAATTTTAATTTATAATAAAATTTCACTTGAAATTTATTAAATGTACACTCATATCCTTTCAAAAATTTTTTAAAAAAAGTGCACTAATATAACTCTTTTAACGTTTTCATATTAATGAGTCAATTAATTTAATAACATTAAAGTTGTTTCTAAAACTAATTGATATCAGTTGAAGTCAAATAAGTCAAAATAATAATTTTTACAAATATTAATTTAATTTTTTAATAATTTGTATCGCATTGAATTAATTTATATAATTATGAGTTTTTAAGATAAAAATACATAAAATATAAATTTACCAATAGTTTTGTGAATAGATGAAATGATTTTCGTGAATGTAATTTATTTTAAATATTATATTATGAATAAAATAAAATAAATGGAAACTGAGTTTATAATCACGTCAAATTATAAAATCCCAGTTAAAGTTAATAGGGAGAAGTTTCACCCAGATGAGAGTTGGTAACATTTAATGGGGGAGTTGAAGAAGATGAGGTAGGCAAAGGGATGGCCTTGTTTCTGTAAGGGGGGTGGTTCAATTTTCACGTGGAGTACTGAGTCTAGTTTTAGACTTGGTGATGAGGATTATGGCTAACTGGCTATAACATCCCATGCCCATGTCCTTCTTGCGGAAGGAACAAATTTATTACTCTCTCTGTTAACTTTTCGATTTTTTCTTCCTTTGGATATTAGAATTAGAGCAGATGGGGTAGAGGTAGGGCAAGGGCAAGGGCAAGGACAAGGGAAACCTATCAAACCCTATAATATTAGGAGCCTTTCAAGAGAGGCATTCTACGCAACTTCAAAGTTTACCTTACCCTAATACTTGGCCCCCTCTGTCTTTTCTTTTTCTCCAACACAAAAGTAGATTTGTGAAAGCAAAAATAATTGCAAGTGGGATGCAAATAATGCCACTCAATAGCAAAGAAAGATAAAAGTTGCTACCACCAGGGAAAAATGGTGTCTTTTGGTGTTGGCAAAAATTCCATGAGTTTGATATTAAAGTAAATAGCTATTTTAATTCTCAAATGATATATATATTTTGAATTTTATCTCTTATAATTTTATTTTCTCAATTTTATTTTTTTAAAATTATTTTACTTTAAAAAATGTTACACCGACTTTGTTAGCAAATATTTAAAATTTGTTTATTTAACTTAACTAAAAATGTACATAATTTAATATAAACTCTCAATTTGACTAGTAAAGCAAATTTGTTAATAAATTTAATGTAAAGACATTTTTCAAGACCAAATAGTTTTTAAAAAATGAAATTGACAAAATAATTTTTTTAAAAAAGAAGAGAAAATGTGTACTTTTGGAAGACCAAAATAGCAATCCATCCTTAAAATTATAAAGAAAGATAATGCATTATGAATTTAGGGAAGTAAATAGTAGAGATCTAACTATTTGACACTTAAAAATTAAAATAAGTCATTAAAAAAATTAGTTTTAGCAGCAACTTTTCAAGAATAATTTACAAAAACTATCACTAAATAAATTATATTTAAAATATATAAAATATGAGTTTTATTAATAATTTTACGAATTTTTTTGTACAAATTGAAATTCCCTAATACTCACACTAATAATTATCAATAAAACAAAAAGGACAAAATTTCCTTGCACATCAAAATAGATGAATTTTAATAAAAAAAATAAAAAAGTTGTTGGATGCTAAGCATATCACTATCAAACTCCAAGGCAAAAAGGGTGACCTACGCTGATTCTAATATACTCCAAAATGGAATACAAGTTAATTCTAGAGACGAAGGAGGAGAAAGGGTACTTATTTTTTGTTAGGTTGGAACACTTCATTGGTGGTTTCACAGAAGCCCTGACTTCTTATTTCCCAACAATGAAACACACATCCTTATCTCTTTCTCCATGGCATTCTCAGAGTACTGAAAATATGCTGCATCATGATGTTATATTGCCATGTACTTTAGGGTTAGCCAGCCAATGCCAAGTGAAGCTAGGGCTAGGGCTTCGTAATGATGGCGATGATGAAATTGGCGTACAGAGTGCTATCATTATAAGGTACTTAAAAGGTTGAATTAGGTATGCGATCTCTGCATGATTGGGAAAGGCAATGAGTATAGCAAAGTTTTGGGGTGGAAAGATTTTCGAGTGGTCCTGATCTTAAAAAAAAAAATTTAATTATAAAAAAGTTTATAAATATATTAGAATACTTTTAAGTCAAACTCATTTCTAATATATTTATATATCATTTTTCATCGTTAACAGTTTAATGAATTTCTCATGGACAAGATACACTTAATAATTTTTTTATATTTTCTTTGTACAGGCCCTACATGTCATTCATTCATTTTATATTACAAAAAGTGAGAATCAACGATAAAAAATTATAATTTTAATGATTTTTATGTAAATTTAATTTATAAAAATTATGCTAAATCAATTATAAACAAAAATAAATATGTCAGAACACTTTTAAATAAGACCCAAAACAATATTTCGTGTAGAGGGTCAACAATACTTGAATTTCTCTTCGAATATTTCGTGTAGAGGGTCCATCTGCACTATCAGTCATCCATGGATTTCATCCATAAAATGTTAGAGTCAACAATATTAAAAATTTATATTTAAAAATAAAACTAATTAGATAAAGTTGCTTAATTATATGCCATCATATTTCTAAATAAAAACAAAACATGTGAAGATAAAACAGTGATTAATGATATAGACTGCGCTTACACAAGAAAAGCTATGATTGTGAGCATCATTTTGTGGACAAGAGAGTGCAGCAGCTATAGCAGGGTGCAGAAGCTGCGCTTTGTGCATGGCGATGGCATGGCACGCGGTGTTGTACCATAAAATAATATTGAAGGCAAAGTTTCTGGACTTTGTCTCTCACAAGTTAGTTTGGGTCTCAAAACTGTGCTGCTTTCTACCACCTTGGCCTCCTCCTTCTGATGGCTCTGAAATATTAAGGGCAAAGAATAACATGAAAGTGCTAGAGTCCAAACGCCAAAAGCTTGGCTTTGGAACTTATACTAACAGAAGGGAATCATTACCTTTATTGTTCTTTTTTCTTTTTTTCTTGTTTGCTTCATTAAATTTATCTACTTTCTTTGAGCTTTCTTCTTTTTTCATGTACTATTTAACCTTTTCTCCTTTGTTACCTTGTAGTGAATAGGGTTAGGATTAGAAAAGTTATATTAAGGACATCCTCTCCCAGCCAAATATCACTGTAAAATAAGGATTGTTTACTCTCTTTTTTTTCCAGAAAGAAGTTTTCAAATGATAAATACTTAAGAACTTACGAAACTTTATGTTTCTTTATTGATGGGTTTAAATAAGTTTGTCAAACTTTTTTTATAACACTTCTTATCTATTTGTGTGTACTAATATTCAATCTTAGAAGTATAATAATAATATATTAAAAATTATAAAAAAAATGCTTGCTACGTACATATTATTAAAAATTATAATAAAATAATGGTTTAATTATTTAGTTGATTCTTATAGTTTTGACCAATTTCTAAATAAAGTCTCTATAATTTAAAATTTTAAAATTTGATCCATATTTATTTTTATTTTTTTAAATCAAAACTCTATCATTAATCTACTGTTAACATATCAGACAACACTTTTACATATATGTCATAATTTCAATAACTAAAGATCAAATGTGACTTATATTTACTTTACCAACTCAACATCAATTAATAAATTTTTGACAATAATTTAATGACAGAGACCTAATTAAATAACATAAAATTATAGGGATTCAATTCTAAACTTTTAAACTATAAAAATTAAAAATGATAGGGACCTAAACCCTAAACTATAGAATTTTATTCATAAATTAATCAAAACTATATGAACCAACTAAATAAATAAATTCATTCAGTGATTTAATTGTTGAATTAAAGTGGTTTTTCATATAATATTAGAGGCTGGATAAAGGTTAACTACAAACTTTTTAATTGAAGTGATGATTGACACAACATATTTCTTATAGTTTTTACAGTCTATTTCACAAAAAGAATCTATGATTTTTTTTTAACTATTTGGCCTCCCATTAACACTTGAAGGCATAATGGACCTTAAAAATAAAATAAAAGAATTAAATACAAATTTAGTCTCTTTATTTTAGTGTTTGCATGATTTTAATCTCTTGTTGTAAATTTACTAGATTTAATCTCTCTATTTGTATTAATTATGTGAAAATAATAGTCTTTCTAAAGGGATTATTTTTATGCTATTAGTAAAATTAGAGGGACTAATACCAATAAATTCAAAACATGAGAACTAAAAGTATACAATCACTAAAATAAAAGGGATCCAAAATATATTTAAATTAAAATAAAATAAAATAAATGAGAACGAAGAATAAGCAAGAAGTGCAAGGCCTAGAAGCTGCAAACTGGGCTTTAAGCTGTTACCCTTTCTGGATTGGGCCACTACATTATTTTTTTGTTGTCGGCTTTCCACATTTAGGGAAAGAACACAGGTTTTTTTTTTTTGGGTAATTTACGACAAAGGTAAAATTTGGCAACTTCACTGATTTAAAATTATGAAACAATAAATAGAATTTTTTTTCATCTTTCATCAAATAACTAATAAATATATAACTACTGAGAAAATAGTACATAAATAATGAGTTAATAAATATACACATTTTCCATTTTGTATAATATAATATATTTTTATCTATAATCTCAATACTTTCGTTATATGGCTTTTGTATATCAAATTTAAATATACCAACTAATACAACTATCGATACATACTAATTAAATAGTTAATTATCATTTCTTTGCAAACGTTCAATAGTTGTGAATTAAAAAATAATGATTAAAATAAAATTATAAAATTTTGAAGATGATTCAGGTAACGAAATTTTTTTAATAACAGGGGATTAAGATATAGTTTTACATTCAAATTTTGCTTAAATTAAAATAAAATTATTAATTTAATAGTTAATCTGTTGAAATTTTAATTGATAAATATTAATGTATAAAAGTGTAAAATTAATTATAATTAAAACCAATTCATTCTATAAATTTTTTTAGATTGTGGAATAGTTTTATCTTAAGTGGCATTTTTTTAATACATAAATTTAGAATTTTTAATAAATCTAAGTTTAATTTTTTTTCTTCTTCTTTTTGTAATATTTTTTATAAAAACTTTATAATAAAAACAATTTAAAGTAAAAAAAAATTATTTCATTCCAAAAACAAAATATCCCACAAATTATAATAGAACAAATGGCAAAGGAAAAAATGCTTTGGATTGTACCATCAAGCGCCCCCGTGACACGTAGAAATGCCTACTGCCACGTCCGACGGTTCCTTTCGGCTTCTTCACTCTTCCCTCTACTTTATACGTCTGCTTCGGAGCTGAGAGAGCAAAATGGACGAGGAATTCTCAATGGAGGATCCAACTCAATTACTTGAAGCAGCTTCAGATTTTGCTCATTATCCCGGCACATAATCTTTCTCACTTCTCTATGCTTCTTTCTATCGTTAAATGCTCTCTTTTTTCCCTCTTAACAGCCCTTTGATTTAATTTCAGGAGTTCCAAACGATGATTCCGCAAAGGGCTTTCTTAATCGCTTCCCACTTCCTGTTATAATAAAGTCAGATTCTATTTCATTTTTGCTTCTGCTGCTTTTTTTCATTCTCACAGCGTGCTTATTCTGTCAGTATATTCATTTCAATGTAAAAACTCATACTTGATCGCGGATTCTCGTAGTTTGTTGCTTTGTCCTTATTGGGTCACTGGAGTTCCACATTTATTTTGTTTTTCCATATTTTTTTTCAATTGGGGTCTCTATTTTGGTGGAAACTAGGCGGGCGAGGTTGAACTTCAAGGCCCTGAAATTATTTTTCCCTAGTGATTGGCTGATTGCCCTCAAAATACCTCGTGGTAAACCACTGATGTTGTTTCAGAAACTTGTGAAAGTGAGATAGCAATTCGTCTGACTTAGAAGGGGCATTTATCATATGTGAACAAATTTGGAACTTTAAATTTTTGTATTGAGTTTTGCTGGAGCTTAAGGTAGAACAATGTCCTGACATGTTGACCATTTCAACGTGCCCATGGTCAACGTGTGAGAGAGTAATCTCGTATGTATTCTAAGCAATATACACAATCCATCTTAAAAGTCCAAGGGAACTAACTAATTTTAGTATTCAAAGAATGCTCTCATGGCTCTACTGTGCTCTAATACATCAGGTCTTTGTCTGCTTTTTGAAATCATCTGATAGTACATTAGAACTACTTGTAAATTTTCTACATGCCTCATAAATAATTGCTTGCTTTATTCAATTGAGACTTGAGAACTATTTTTTTGGCCTGCTCTTCATGTGAGCAATTGATGTCTGTATGATTTAGTGTTGTGTTTTTTTTCGCCCTCTTATTCCATGAAAGATATTTGGTTAGAGTTTTGTTCGATGCTAATTTTTAAAAATTTAAATGTATCCCTCTAGAGAAAACTGCTCCTGATTTCATCTTTTTTCCTTTACAGTGCATTACAAACCAGATTTGATGTACCAGGCCTAGAAAATACTTTAGCTGCTTGCCTGGAAAGGCTATTCAAAACCAAGTTTGGTGCTTCTTTGATCCCACAGTATATGGTTTGTGATTTCCCTCATTTGCCGTTTAACAGTATTATTGTTATTTGAATTACCATTTGAACGTAGTATACTTACGGCTTTGAATTTGGAAACTTATAGATTGTCAAAAAACAATATTCTGCCTGTGGTCAAAGATTGATTACTTAATGTTCCAGTTGACTTATAATTTTTTCTATATCCATTTTTCTTATCTTTGAAGGTTTCTGAATTGGAGGTTCCTGATCTCTCATTATAAATAACCTACATATTTTGAAATATATGGAAGAATTGAATGCTTATTTTGGTAATATCACAGTTTACTCGCTCAGGTTGAGGGATTATAATTGATCCAAGTCTTATTTCCCCTAATATTTGAAAGCATTTCACTCTACTCACATGGTCTCATTTTAACTATAATTATTTTTTTCTGCAAAAGATGGCAATGAACTCTTTTATTTTCATATACATATATTCGTTTTTGTATTTTTCAACACTTCGATATAGTAGGGAAGTTTACATTTAAATCACTAAGAAAGATGAAGTATAAAGGTAAGCCTTGGATTCATTTGCCCTAAGTCTGAGTTTAGTGTTGGAACTCGTATATGTGGAAAGTGTCTTGTGCTCCAATCATAAGCGAGCAACAGATTAGATGTAGCCACAAATGTGTACTCAATATACTAATGCCTATCATGAACTTGCAAGAGAAGTACCTAAACAAATGTATCTGGACTGGACAATTTTCAAAACCAGTTAATTTAAGAGGACGTCCAAAAGTTAATTTCTATTTTACATGTTGAGCTTGCAGTTTAGGATAAAAAAATTTTATAGACAATTTTCTGGAGAAGAACTTTGCAGTAATAGTTAGTTTATCAAAGCAAATTAATCTGCATGCATAAGATTAATTCTCATATGTATGCTACAAGTACATGATATTATACAATTATTGTGGAAGTTACTCTTATTGCTTTGCTATTCTGTTTTCTTTCCCAGCCTTTTGTACAAGTTGGTCTGCAGGCAGATTCTCAAGTAGTCAGATCCTTAGCTTGTAAAACGGTATGTGTATACTTCAAATATTCTCGCTATATTTAAATGCTTCTTTCAAATGTATCATGCTGGAGACCAAACTTCCCCAACTCCCCCTTCCTTCTCAAAAAAAAAAAAAAAGAAAAACATTTTATTTTTAATGATGGCACCTATGTTGCTTGGTCTGTACGTAGATATTTGCAAATAATAGTTGATTAAGATTGAAGTCTTACACTTGTTTTGACGTTTCAGCCAAAAATGCTCTATTGATTCCTTAGCATGAGAAGAGGACCCACACTCAACAGATAATTGATATATGTAGTCTAAGGTCTATATGCCATTTTCTGAGTTTGTCTGTGGATCATGCTTTTGCCATACTCTTTCCACTGCAATGTTGTAGATGTTAAAATGTCTCTCATGTGTTGGTGACTTTCGTTAAGCAAGTTGTCAAAATAACTTGGCCTTCTCTATTCTCTCATTAATTTCCACAATTTCAAGCCATAACCCTGATTTTCTGATCTTTAGTATACCCAATAAATTTTCTAACCTAATTGTTGTTTGTTGCAAGTTTGAAATCCATATATATCCATCTTCATCTTTTGTTTCTAACTTGTTTTAAGGTTACCCTCTCATACTCTTTTCTTTATTTTCTTTGCTTATGTTTTAATCTCTGTACCTCTCCTTTCTTTTCTTACATTTTGTTTTACTCTTCGGTGCTTCTCCTTATTGAAGATGACAGTTATGTGGCTGACTGGCTGTTCATTTGTACTTAGCTTTAATAAAGTGATAAGTTCTTGTATTTTTGTTCCTCAAATGGTGTTTAATTCATTTGATAATTTATTTTTCTTATGAAGTTATACATCTACAAAGTACTAATGCAACTGGAAAAGCTCCTTGCACTCTCTGACATGGTAACAACTTGTAGGTCACTTGCCTTCTGGAGGATCTTGAAACTGAAACTGATGTTGCTGCCCGTCTAATTACGGACTACAACATATATTCTCTCTTGCTTAATTGCCTTGTTAATGGGTAAGAAGGAAAACTACTTTTGGCCTTATTGATGTAGGACAGCAGAAGGGTTGGGATTTAACGGCTCAGAATTATTTAGGGTTTTCTTGGGTGTCTTAAGGGTTGGAAGGTTGGGAATTGAAGGTTTACTGTATGTAGGCTAAGGGAATTGCAATAAGCATTCTATAACATACCTCCAAGGACAAGGAATAAAGTCCAAATCCTATAAAGATTTAGACAACCTACTTTTACTAAATCCCTTAAGGAAATTATCTTCCCATCAAAATAAGACCCATGATCACCTAAGTACATAAACCCAAGCCCTAGTGCAATTCGTGACCTTGGGCATGCAGAAAATAACTATAATACCCCTTTATGAATGAAAATCTATAATTAATTGAAACCCTAAACAATTGTGACCGAGTAGGATCTTTAAAATATCATAATAAGTGCCATAATCCTGAGTAAATGTTATGGTGTGGCTGCACGTCCATTGTCACAGAAGGCCTAACTTCACTTCAAAAGACATCTCATAAAGGAAGGTTTGCCTCTCACTATATATGGAACCCAAAGCCTTCTCTGCTAATGTGAGACTATCAATACTCACCCCTTGAAGCTTGCACATCCTCGTGTAAGGCGGGTCTTGTCTGCCTTTTTTGGGACTTACTGTGCCTCACCTTCATGGAATTGTGTCAGAGGCTCGTAGGGCTCGCCCCATCAGAACCCACATCGATTGGTGTGCCAGGCTCTGATACCAATGTTATGGTGTGACTGCACATCCATTATCACGGAAAGTCTAACTTCACCTCAAAAGACGTTTCATAAGGGAAGGTTTGCCTCCCACTATATATGGAACCCAAGGCCTTCTTCGCCAACCAATGTGGGACTATCAATATTGATAGTCCCACATTGGTTGGCAAAAGAGGTCTTGGGTTCCATACAAGGTTGGGAGGCACCCCTCCCTAACAGGCTAGTCTTTTGAGAGAGTTTTACCTTTCGACTTGTAACAATGGTATCAGAGCCTGACACGCCAATCGATGTGGGTTTTGATGGGGCGAGTCCCGCGAGCCTTTGACACAGTTCTGTGAAAGTTAGGCACAGTAAGTCCCAAAAGAGGCAAATAAGATCCGTCTTACACGAGAACGTGCAAGCTTCAAGGGGTGAGTATTGATAGTCCCACATTGGTTGTGAAGGAGGCCTTGGGTTCCATATAAGGTTGGGAGGCACCCCTCACTAACAAGTTAGTCTTTTGGGGGAGTTCTACCTTTCGACTTGTAACAGTAAAGCAGAGTATTGAAATTTGAGAAAGCTTGATCTTTAAATTTAGGTTTTGCTTGATGCTCTTGCGTCCATTATACTTTTCTTGCTTTGCCTAAGAGTTTTCTTTTAATCAAATATGATCCTTGATTAATGCCAGTTAATTGTGTGGCATACAAATCTTTGTTGTTGGAGATCCTTGGTTCTTTTCATGTTTCTTCTTTTCCTGATAAAATGATTTTGGGGCTTGGATTCTTTTGGAGTATATACGTGTTGTTCTTTTTTCAATTTTTTAACTCATACTCCAAATGCACTGAATTTTTCTTTGTCTAAATCTTTGTGGAAGGTGAAGTTTTTTGTTTGGGTTGTGTTACTCAATAGAATTAGTACAAATGATCTGCTTCAGATTCGTAGGCCCAATAGGGCCATATCACCATATATTTGTGAGTTTAGAGACACAGTCACTTTTTTCTGCATTGTGATGTGGCTTGGCTGATTTGGAATAAGTTGTTTGGTATCTGTAATGAGCAGTGGGTTTGTCCACCTACTCTAGAGCTATTATTAACTATTAAGCATACCGGCTTTGGGTTAAAAAAAAGAACAGAAAGTTCTTTGGCAGTGTGCAGGGGTCTTGTGGTGTTTTTGGATGGAGCGGAATGCAAGGGTTTCAATCAGAAATTTCTCCTCTCACATCTCTGGGAGAGGTTTGTTTTTCTGGCTTCTTTGTGGGCCTCTGCTCATGGCTTTTTTAGACAACCTACTTTTACTAAACCCATAAGGAAAACCTACTCATCAAAATAAGATCTGTCAACACTTAATAACATAAACCCAGGCCCTAGTATGACCTGATACCCGGACATGCAAAAAATAACTATAATATCCTTACGAATGAAAATCGAAAATTAATTTAAAGTCACTCAACTTTCAATCCCCAAAAACCCTAAATAATTGTGACCAAGTGGGATCTTTAAAATATTTTAATCAACCCCATAATCATGAGTAAAGCAGAGTATTGAGATTTGGGACAACTTGATCTTTAAACATAGGTTTCCTTGATGCTCCTGCATCCATAATCCATTATACTTTTCTTGCTTTGCCTAAATTTTCTTTCAATTAAATATAATCCTTGATTAATGCCAGTTAATTGTATGGCGTACAGATAGTAAGGCAATGTGGTAGAGATCCAGTAATTAAGTTAGTGCCACAATGTATTAAGTTTAGAGTCCATTCATATAACATTATGGAAGTCATCTGAAACCAGCATCTGTCCTTGTTGCTCATCCTTCAGTGTTCAGACCATTAAGCACAGGGTCCTCTATTATTATGTATGCTGAAATAAACTGTAAATTTCTACACAGGATTGCTACTTCTGCTGCTGGGCCAGGGCCTTCTGGTAGACATTGATATTTCTCAAGGGTGATATCGAGGAGTTTCACTAATTAGTAAATTGAAATCTTAGGAGAGGGCCCTTTATTTATTTTATATGGTTGTCAAGTAATGCTTTTCAAAGGGTAATTTTTGTGTTTCAGATAGATAGATTTGGTATTCTAATCATAAGGTGAAATGCAATATTATTGAAACTTTGCTCATAATAAATATTTGATATGCATATCCTTTCATATAAGCAGCAATGAACAAGTGGCAGCTGCGGCAATGGATGCAATAAAGAAGTTAGCCGGTTCTCCTGAAGGCATGGTAAGAAAAATGCTGTTGTTAATTCACCGTCAGTTTAAATCCTTTTACTTGTATGAAAAACAGGAGCATACCTAAACCATATTAATCATGGTTGGCAATATTTGTGTAGGAAATCATCTTTCCATCTGCCAGAGAAGGTGCTACAGACCTTGGGGTTTTAGCATCTCAGTGTTCGTCACTGGTATGATAACAATTCTGTCAATGCATGGATTATATTTGTCGTTGTGGAATTTAACATACAGATTATGTCTATTTAGGGCCTTGCCTTGAATGCATGGGAAGGTTCTAGCACCATAAGTAGTAGTAGACCCCTGTTCTTTATCCATATAAAACAATAATATCTAGTCTTTCTTTCTTGGCATAAATACATGTGGATATTGGATACAATTATGTTGGGAAGCTTTACATGGATTTCAGACAATCAACATCATACAATCTTAGGCACACAGTTACCAAAGAGAAAAATATTACCTATGTGTGGTTTGGATTAATTATTGGAAAAGTGCAATTTTTTTTGAAAAGTATGATAAGATACTTTGCCAGGAAGGTCTTTTTGATTGTGCCAGTTCTCTTTTCTATTAAACTTGTTTATGTTACAGGCTTACAGCTAATATTTCTTACATTAAAAACTTGGTTTAGATTAAGCATTGCACAGGAAATGACTTTCTTCCTCCACAAGCCCCCTGCCCCTGTAGTAAATGACAGGAAATGCCTTATTATGAGCTAATAAGTCTAAAACAAAGCTTTCAATTGGAGCTTTCGGAGTATAGTGGTTCAGTAATAACATCAATAGTAAAGAATGCAAATTTTGATATCTTCCCCATTTTATCAACCAAAAAAATAGAACTAAGTTAAATTGCATGTTTAGAGAATTCTTAAGTTGATTTTATGTTTTCCATGTTTGAAATTGACATAGTTTGCATACTACTTTTACCAATCTGAATCAGGGGCGGGTTCGTGTAATGGCATTAGTGGTGAAGCTTTTTTCTGTATCTAGGTCTGCTGCATCAATCATTTACAGGTTAAATCTACTTAATTTGTTGGAGGCAGAAATCTCAAATGCAGATGATACCCTTGTAACTTTAAGTGTTTTGGAGCTTCTATATGAGGTTGCTATGCTCTCTCTCTCAGACACACACACACAGACATATATATACACACACACATCATGTTAGAAAAATTGGATTCCTTCACTTCAGATACATAAAACTAACACATCTGGTGATAAGGAATAAGAATTTGGCTATCTTGCTTCCCTCTTATGTGCCTCTCCTCATAATCTTCATCCAATCTAGAACCTGAACTCTTCTGCATTAATTAAGCTGCTACAATGCTTTATTGATTGAATTTGATATTCAGAATTGTTTTTACACTAGGAAGACTCTTTTGGTTTGTTACATGGAGTGAGATATAGGTTTTCATAGTCTGAAGGAATAAATGTGTATATCTTTGTAATATGTGAATAGAGGTGTATTTACTACGTTAGTATAAGAAAACAATAGAAGAAAAATAATAATTGCTTTATATTCTTGGAACAGGCACACTATTTTTTTTTTTATATATATATATATATATATATATATATATATATATATATATATATATATATGTATGTATGTATGTATGTATATGTATATTCGATTATTATTGGGTACAGGTAGATTTTTGCATTACGTGGTGGAACTAAAGAAATTATGCATTGTAATCATACTTCTGCTTTGCTGTGGAATCTTGTCCATGAATATGAAGAAAAAAAAAGGGGAGGGGTTGGTTTCTGTTCTGCTATTGTAATTCAACCCTCTGGAGCACTAATTTATGAATCTTCTTGGAACTATTACCTTTATAAAGAATTTACTTGGATCAGTATCATCTTAAAGTCTCAATTGCTTGAGCCCTTTTTCATTTTGTATAAATTCAACTCACTGTATTTTTGGTTAGCTTCAAAGCACCCTAAAATCACTTTTCAAGGGGAAGAATTCAACTTGGCAGTGGGGTGGAGAAGAGTGTCTTTGGGTAATTTGAAATTGCCCTTGTACATAATCGAAAGCCCTAAAGTTTATTTTTTTTTTTTTCCTTGTACCTTTTTTAATAATTTGACAAATGTCACTAACTAAAGTGTGATTTTCCCAAACAAAAGCAATTTACCTCACTGCACTTTTTGGATGGTGGATTCCCAAACACGTAAGATTAAAAAAGGTCTCACAACAATCCTAAACACACTTAAGATAAATGTGACATTCATGAATTTTGCTTTTATGTTGGCAATTAATTTTAGTTTTTTTTTAAAAAGAATTCTAAGTTTACGTTGCCTGGATATTTTTATGTTTTCATATTTTGTGCTGAAACGGATGAAGTTAGCAGAGGTTGAGCATGGGACGGAGTTCTGTTCAAAGACTAGTCTCTTTCAACTGCTTAGTTCTATAATTAGGTACTCATTTATTACCTGCCAAGGATTTGTGTACATCTGCTGGATGCTGTAATATGTGGTTTTATGATATATATATATATATATATATATAATATATTTTTTCTCATGTAGCAACAACTCCGTGGAGTCCATCTTAAGATCAAGAGCAATGATGATAATTGGAAGGCTTCTGTCCAAGGAAATTATATACTCCTTCCTAGATGAACCTTGTATGTCTTTCTTTCATTCCTGGAATAACTATTGCCACCAATATATGTTGAAGGATATAAGCATTAGTTTCCATAATTTTCAGCAAATAATTCCATTACTCTGTTACGTGCTTGTATATACATATCTATTTTACTTGATTATAGAATGGTACCAGTGCCACTGCTACTATGCTGCAAACATTTTATACCCATTTTCTGAATTTAGTTTCTCTCATTGCTGCTATCATGCCATTTCGTTTGTTGAATGGCCAAGAGCTTGATAATTTCAATGCAAAAATTAATAATTATTAAAGAGATAGAAACTGTTCATTAATATGTACTGATTGTAATTCCAGGTATTCAAACTGTTATTTCTGCTATCGATGGAAGGCTCAAGTCATTAGAAAGTTCAGATAGAGATGAATGTGAAACTGCGCTTGAAGCACTGGGTCATATAGGATCATGTAAGTATGCCATTATCTGCTGTTCAGTCCAGAATTGCTCATCTCTAATATAGGGAAAATAGTTTTGGTTGATTAATTATGTTGGTTCACTTTGAAAGTTGATTATCTACCATCTTTTCTCGAATTCCAATTTGCTTATTATTAATTGTAATTACATAAACATCCTTGAGTTTTTCCATATAGCAAGGACCTTCCTTGTTTTCAAATTTATGTGGACCTTCTCATTTTGAATTTTTTTCGGAGTCCTTTATTTTCGAAGTTTAACATAAAAAACTCCTTTTCTTGTTGGACAAACCCAATGCTATCCTGAATTACTAGTCTCTAAATATGCCAAGCAACTCTAGAATGAAGAGATAAGATAATCTCCAACGCAAATTTGTTCTTTTAGAAGAGGTGACTCATGCATCAAGCTATCAAACGAAACTTATCCCTTTTTCTTCAATTGGTAATTTTTTTTTTTGTGTGGAGATTTTCTTCGATGTTGAAAAATGCTCTTAGCTGCATCCTTATTATACTAATATTGAAGACTTAAATGCTAGTTCTAATTACTTTGATTTTGTTTCACTAGTAGATATATGAAATTTAGAGTCATATCACTGAGAAATGCTAGGGCTTACGTCTATATGAGTCTTCCCTATGCATTATGATTGATTGATGCTCATTAGATCTACTTTCATTCTAGGCATATTCAAATTTCCTGAGAGTTTTCAAACGCTGTAAATTGGTATTTATGGTTTTTGTGGTGATCTTAGCTATCCCAGGGGCTACATTACTTCTCTCTGGCTCATCACCTGCTGCAAGACATGTTATTGATGCTGCTTTTGACCGTCAAGGGCCACAAGGGCATGGTAAACAGCTGGTTAGTGAACTAGTTACTTGTGTTTCCCTTTTGTTATGGAATTTTCTGCATATAAAAAATAGTCCTATCATTTAATGCTGCCAGTGTATATCGTGATTCAATCACCTAAGGGGGTCACTTGGAGTAGTCAATTGCCTCTAAAGTTGACCCTGCATCTTTAGTGCTTTATCACAACTTGCTGCGAGCTGGTTCTCGGTAATAATGTTCTAATAATATCAAAATATTGATCTTCAGATTCATAGCCTCTGTTTTGTGAGGACCCATGATTGGAGCAAGTTATGCCTCCCTGATATTGCTAAATCTGATGTAACATTCTGTTAGTGTGGCTCCACCAACCTAGAAATTTGCACACCAGCACCTTATATTATTTTGTGGCTTAGAAGCACATATTACTTATACAATGTGTGTAGAACAGAGATGACCCATCCTGCAGTGCAGACTATTCTGCTGAATGTCTGGGTTAATCTGGAATGCATTTATTGACCTTATTCATTTCCAAAAGTTTAACAAATCCAGGGATCTAATTATGTATTTGTTCTCTCTAGAGGAAAGAGACATTTTAAAATAGAAGGCATTACTTAGAAAGAAAGAAATTTAAATTATAGTAGTTAAAGTTGGAACTTCCATTTTACTGGGAAGATGTAATATTGCATCTGTTCGAACATACCTAAGCTTTGATAAGCTCTCATTTTTTTTTTAACTTGGCAATCACAGGCCGCATTACATGCTCTAGGAAACATCTCAGGAGAAGCTCGATCTGAAAATAACATCATACTCAATTCTGAAGCTGAAGAAAGCTTGCGACGCTTAATTTATGAAGTAGCATCCAGAAGCTCGAAGTTGACACCATCGGTGATCTTATTTTCATTCTTTTTAGTTTTCAATTTTAAAGTGTTCTTAGCTGCTGAATTAAATGTCATTGAGCTGCTGGCTTACCTTACCTTCATTATAACTGCCTATGATTTGAATATTAACAAAGTAAAAAGCTTAATTCATCCATGCTTTATGTCTTACACCACATTTTTTAAATAAAGATTGTTAGAATTAATGTAAATGGATTATGTGTGATTAAGAAGTATCGACTTGATTTAAGGGATTATGTTAATCGTCTTATCCCTTAATTAAGGGGATTGTAATATTTCTTAATTTATGGAATTGTAATTATATTTGTAATTATCGACTTATCAGTAATTTAACCTATAAATATTATAGACTAATGTAGGTCTATGACATGAACTATGATAGAACCCAACCTCCAGAAGGGCAGCAAATTATTTGCAGGTCTGGCGCTGGATCATGGGGGCACCAAGCCCAAACCGTGGCTTGTGTATTCTAGGAGGAACAAGACCAAGCAGCCAATGGGGGGGCTTGACTAGTCTGATTAATATTAGTTATTTAGTAGGCAATTATTTAGTAGTTATTTTAGTGTAGGTGTGGGAAGATATAGGGGCAGTTAGTGTGGGAGTGAGGTGTGTATTGTGTTTTTTCAGTTAGTTGTGGATCTGAGAAGTGGTGGTTCTCTTCTTCTCAGAAGGTAGCTTTGGCTAGGGCTGAGGGAGATAGTTCGTGTTGTATTGGCTATCTTTTGTTGTAGAAGCAGTAATAAATTGGTATGTTCCTATTTACTGATTATTAAGAACTCCATCATTGGTCTGACCAGCTGGATCTGAGTAAGGGTTGCGGTCTTGAAGGGATTCCTAAGATGTCAGATAGGGTTGATGTTTTAGAGGAGTGGATGATGTTGCAAGAGGGGCATATGGAGGATATGAGAGTAACTATGCAGAGGATGATATCTGAGTTGCAACAACATGGTTCTCTTTTGTGAGAAATCAGTAAGTAGTTAGGCAAAAGGGTTGAGGCATCGTCCTTAGGCGAAGCATCCTTTTCTAATGCTAAATCCTCTCAACTAAAAGCATTGGACTCATGAGGTGATCAAGTGGAAGAGTATAAGCTATCGGTGAAGAGAGTTGAATTACCCATGTTTGATGGCAGGGATCTTGTAGTTTTGATAACTAAGGCTGAGATTTATTTCAAGGTTCAAAACACTTGAAGAAATTAAAGTCAAGCTTGCTCATGTGAGTATGGGAGGTCCCACAATCCATTGGTTTAATCTACTTAAAGAGACTGAAGATAATTTAACGTGGACAAAACTCAAAAGAACATTTATAGCTTATATGGAGGACGTAGGCATGATAATCTTTTTGAAGAATTGGTTGCATTAAAACAAACTGGTGATTTTCAAGAGTTTATTGAAGCCTTTGAGATGATTTCCTCACAGGTTCCATAGCTCCCTGAAAAACAATACATGGGATACTTCATGAGTGAGCTGCAACCTTCCATTAAACAGTGAGTAAGAACATTGAACCCTCAATCACATGGCACCTGGCCAAGGACATTTAGGAAGAACTCATGGGAGATGGAGAAACTGCTTAGAAGATGACAGGAAAGGGACGGTTATGGAGTAGTTATGAACAAGGCACTATTTGTTTCAGCAACTTTCGATCCAACCCAGTACCCAATTTGGGTCAGCATGATTTAGTTCAGTCTTACCAGGGGAGTCGATTTGGACCCAAGATGGGGTGGGGTCCCAACAGAGGCCGCAACTCCCATGCATCCAATTCATCGACTCCAGTTGCAAGTAGAGGCCTTAGGTCTTTGTCGCACACACCCAGGACTAGAAATGGAGAAAGGCAAGGCTGTGTGGGAAAACTTTTGGGCATTCACACCATTAGCTACACGAAACTGATGGAACAAAGGGCTAAAGGGCTTTGGTTCAAGTGTGGTGAGAAATTTCACCTATTTCATCGTTGTATAGAGAATCAAATGCAGCTACTAGTATTAAAGGAGAATGAGGTGTTAAATTCAGAAAGGGATATTGTTGGTCTGGAAGTAGAAAATTCAAGAGAAAAGGAGGAGATGGAGTGTAAAACAATGGGCTACTGGGTATGAATACAGAGGGGGAAGGTGCAAATTGAACCGTGAAGTTAGATGGTAGATTTATGAGAATTCATATTGTGGTATTGGTGCATAGTGAAGCCAGCCATAATTTTATTTTGCCACATTTAATTGAGGCTATTGGCTTACCGGTGCAAGAAACAAATAGTTTGAGTATTAAACTCGGAGATGGACAAGGTTTACCAAAGGGAAGTGTACAAGGCTATACATACACTTAGGAGACTTTGAGATTAAAACAAAAGCATATGTCTTGGAATTGGGAGGCATAGATGTGGTGTTGGGAGTTTCTTAGTTGATGGGAAAAGTTATCATGAATTGGAAGGAAATGACTATGCAATTTTATCATGCCACCTTGTAGTTACTTTACAGGGGCAAATGGAACCCCACAGATAGTCGGGGGAAAAGGATCAATGGGGTACAAGGCCATGTTCTTTGTTGTATCTCATGGGGAGTCGAATTCTTAACATTGATGGACTTCAATGGGCAGCAGAGGGAGCTTCTTTCCATCACTTACAACCAACAAATTTGCCAGTCTCATAGTAGCGAGAGTTGTCATAGTTGTTGGAAGAATTTTTAGCCGTCTTCAAAGACAGGTCGGGATTGCTACATAAACGAAACCAACAGCATGCTATTGAGTTGCAGGAAGGGTAGGGACCCATTAGTGTACGACTATACCGTTTCCCACACCACCAAAAGGAGGAGATTGAAAGACAAGTTTAAGAAATGCTACAACCAGGGATAATTTGTCCTAGTGTAAGTTCTTTCTCTAGCCCTGTATTGTTGGTTAAAAAGAAGGATTTCTCCTAGCGTATGTGTGTTGATTATAGAACATTAAATAAAGTCACAATCTTAGATAAATACCTTATTCCAGTAGTGGATGAATTGTTTGGAGCCACAATTTTTTTTTAAATAGATCTCAAATCTGGCTATCATCAGATTAAAGTGAAAGAGGATGATATTCACAAAACTATTTTTTGTACTCACAATGGACATTATGAGCTTTTAGTTATGCCTTTTAGGCTCACTAATGCCCTAGCCACTTTTCAAGCAGCAATGAATGATTTACGTAGACCATATCTTTGTATGTTTGTGTTGATTTTCTTTGATGATATATTGGTCTACAATTTTGATTGGTCTACTCATGTATCTCATCTTTCGTTAGTTTTGGAAGTGCTCTTCCAGAATCAATTTGTGGTTAATTTAAAAAAGTGTAGTTTTGGTAAGACGACAGTGAAGTACTTGGGCCATGTCATATTTGGTAGGGGTGTTTCAGTGGACCTTGCTAAAATTCAGAGTATGTTAGATTGGCCAGTTTCAAAGAATGTCAAAGATGTGCGAGGTTTTTTGGGTTTAATAGGGTATTACAGGAAATTTGTGGAGAATTATGATAAGATGGCTAAATCCTTAATAGAGTTGACCAAGAAAGACAATTTTTAGTGCAGTCTTGTTTCTTTAGTCTTTCTTATGGCTTAAAAGACTCATGACCAACCTTTCGGTCCTTGCACTCCTTGATTTCTCCTGACCTTTTGAAATTGAATGTGATGCATCTAGAAAAGGGGTTGGCATTGTTTTGATGCAAAATAAATAGCCAATTGCCTATTTTAGCAAAGCTCTATCAGAGAGGTCCTTGTCTAAAGTTTGCTTATGAAAAAGAACTTATGGCTTTGGTCTTATCTATGCAACATTGGCGCCCCTACCTTTTTGGGAGACTCTTTCTTGTGTACATAGAGCAAAAGAGTTTAAAACATTTGCTACAACAACGAATTACAACCATAGATCGCAATGTTGGATGGCCAAGTTGTTAGGCTATCAATTTGAGGTCATTTATAAGTCAGGATTGGAAAACAAAGCTACTGACTATTTATCATGAATACATGAAGAGGGTGAATATCAAGTTTTGGTGTCCTACCCTACTTGACATGAAGTGGCCACTCTCCTCGAAAAAGCCTGGCTAGACCCTCAATTACAAAAACTTGTCGCTGATTTGGCAATTGATTCGGCTTCCCATACAGGTTTTGAGCTGTACCAGGGAATTCTTTTTTACAAAGATAGACTTATTTTTTCAGCTGGGTCACTTTCCATACCAATCCTCCTTCGTGAATTCCACTCTACCCCTCTATGAGGACATTTAGGTTTTTTGAAGGCTTATAGACAGTTGGTAGGTAACCTCTAGTAGCTAGGAATGAAGCATTGGGTACACGAGTTTGTCCAAATTTGTGATGTGTGTTTGAAGCATAAATATGCTGCTACTGCCCTAGTAGGGCTATTCCAGCATTTACCCATCCCAGATCTCACATGGGATGATGTCTTTTTGGATTTTATCATAGGAATTTCCAAATCAAAGGGGTATGAAGCTATTTTTTTTTTGGTGAACAAATTATCAAAATATGCTCATTTTATTTTGTTAAAACACTCCCATACAGCCAAGACAATAGTCGAATTGTTTGTTAAAGAAATTGTAAGGCTCCATGGAGTTTCTTAATCTATTGTTAGTGACCGTAATATTTTATTTATTAGTCATTTTTGGAAGAAACTGTTTCGATTGCAAGGTACTCTACTTAAAATGAGTTTTTTTTACCACTTTGAGATAGATGGCCAAACTAAGGTGTTAAATAGGCGTTTGGAGGATATTTACGCTATTTTGCATATGAATAGCCCCGTCATTGGGCTCATTGGATTCCATGGGCTGAGTTTTGGTATAACACTTCTTTCTATATCTTTGTTGGCCAAACTCCTTTTGAAGTCGTTTATGATAGGAAGCCTCCCACGCTCACTCGCTTCTTGAGAAACGAAACTAAAGTGGAGGCCGTGGCACAATAATTAATTGATTGCGATGAGGCTCTCCTTCAACTTAAGTATAACTTGTCTCGGGCCCAAGAGTAAATGAAGAAATATACTAATGCCAAGCGAAAACCACTGCACTTCACAGTGGGTTTTTCTCAAATTAAGACCCCACATGCAGCATACTATTTCTAGAAGATTAAATTAGAAATTGGCAATAAGGTATTATGGATCTTTTCAAATTATTGCCAAATATGGAGAAATTGCTTATAAACTCCAGCTTCCACCACATTCTCGAATACATCCCATTTTTCATGTCTCTTTACTTGAAAAGGCTATTGAAGACTATCAGGTTCTCACAGATATGCTTAATGGGATGGAAGTCACATTGGAAGATAAGGTGGAACCAAAATCTGTGATTACTAGTAGAGAAATTGTTCAATATAGGGCATTGGTCTGACAATAGCTAATTAAATGGAAGGGCAAGGACATGCTGGACACCACGTGGGAAGATGACTACACCCTTCGTACTTAATTTTCTCATTTCAACCTCGAGGGCAAAGTTGAAGCTGCAAAGGGTGCTAATGACAGAACCCAACCTCCAGAAGGGCTACAAATTGTGGGTTAGGCGTTGGATCAGGGGGGCGCCAAGCCTTAACCGTGGTTTGTGTAATCTAAGAGGAACAAGACCAAGCAGCAAATGGGGGGCTGGACTAGTTTGATTAGTATTAGTTATTTAGTAGTTATTTTAGTGTATGTGGGGGAAGATATAAGGGTAGTTAGTGTGGGAGTGAGGTGTGTATTGTGTTTTTCAGTTAGTTGTGGGTTTGGGAAGTGGTGGTTCTCTTCTTCTCAGAAGGTAGCTTTGGCTAAGGCTGGGGGAGATAGTTTCTCAACTAGATTGGTGTTGTATTGGTTGTCTTTTGTTGTGGAATCAGTAATATATTGGTGTGTTCCTATTTACTCTTTATCAAGAACTTTATCAGACTATATTTTACAATTATGTTTTTCTTATTTATTTATTTTCTAATTTAACATGGTACAGTGTTTTGAGAAAGACACAAAAATAGTAGTCCTTTTTTTCTATTAGTTTTCTTTTTTCTTTTTTTTCTTTTTATAAAAGAGGAGAAATCACCAGTAAAATGTTGCGATAGGGGCGCGTTGTTCCAGTCATTGCAAAGATTGCTTCTGCTTGCAGAAGGCGTGGGTTCTTTCTAGAACCCAAAAGTTGGCCAATCCACCACTGTCAGAGCATCTTTGGCCATCGTCACAGGCGTCATTTGTGCCCAAGCATCCCAGAACATGTCGATAGCCTCTCCCAACAACGTCTTTAGTCTGTACTACCTAGATAGTGTCCAAACATTATCTTTGGCATCTGCTAACTGCTGCTTTCACTCTTTGCTCCCTGTTTGTGGTGTTCCTTTGCTACCTAGATTCACACAAGGCTGGAAATTCATCATACCCATTGCTGCTTCAATATTCTACTCTCTGTATGTGGTATTTTGTTTTGATAGGTTTGTTTTTGGATTGATTTCTTCATCCAGACATAATGGCAGCCACCTTCGCAATGTCCACATCTCCAAAATCGGGTATTCTCTTGTTATATCTAGGTCTCGTGTGATTACTATAGAAAAATTACATGAATCAAATTATTTTTCATGGGCTACTTTTGTTGCACTGTGATTTTTTTGGTGAAGGTCGTGTAGACCATCTAATAAAAGAATTAAATGATATTTTTTAAATTGATCGATCTGTTTAAAAAAAATTAGATTATTAGTTATGTGATTTGTTATGACATTTTGTTAATTCTAAACTATTGTCCCTTTATACTTATAAAACTAGTCATGTCTTTTGAAAAAAGGTAAAGTCTCTCTCTACTAATGACATTGAGCGCTATCATTCAGTAGTAGAAAAGATAATGAGTTTGAAATAGTTTGACTCATATATAAATACTTATTTAGGCTTGGTTCAGTTAATGAAAGAAAAGTTTAATGAATTTTGCCCATCACTGCTGATGTTGGTGAGCAAGAGAAATAACGAGGTAAGTTCTTTATGATTCTTACTCTTGTTGGATAACTCAAACTTGAACCAGCGAGCAAATCTTCTCTAGTCCTGATTTTTCATCTTTGGACAATGTATTTGCTCGTTTATTGCGTATATCAGGATTAGTTCCTCCAAAGGCAGAGGATATACTTTCTGAGCCTTCAGCTTTTGCTTCCCAGGTTACCAATCACAATAGAACAACTAATGTTGGTCGGCGCGGCAGATGTAATCAAGAGCAACGCTTTCAATGCACTTACTACCATAAAATTGATCATACTCGGGACAAATATTATTCTTTCCATAGTCGTCCTTGAAAGATTGCACATATTGTTTAAGCAGACGATTCTAAAACTGTTCCACCATCTACGATAATTTCAATGTCAAAGGGCTGATTATAAGGAGTTTTTACAATATTAGGCCATTAAAAATGCTGCTAATTCTATTGCTTCTGTTGTTCATATTGGTAATCTTGTTGCTTGTCTTACACAGTCTTCTTCTTCAGAGTTTTAGATTTTAGACTCAGGTATTTCAAATCATATCTTTGGTAACCTTCATGTTTTCTCAAAATTGAATATTTCATCTTTTTCTGTTGTTATTCTTACTAATAGTTCTAAAACTTTTACCAAAAGTATTGGTCAAGCATGATCGCTTTCTTCTCTACCCTTGAGTCTGTTCTTTACATTCTTGGTTGCCCTTTCAATCTTATATCTATTAATAAGCGTAGTCGAACTTTGAGTTGTTCTTTGACTTTTTCTGATTCTTCTTTGTTTGTACAGGATTAGAGCACTAGTTAGACGATTGGAGCCGAGTGTGAATCACAAGGGCTATGTCATCCCAATATCCCCACATTTTCAGCAATCTACACTACATCTGCCTCTCTAGCTATGCTTCATCATTGTTTAGGACATCTCGGCCTTCGTAAATTGCAGCAAATTATGCCCAATCTTCTTTAGAGTGTGAATCATATTACTTAGGTGAACACACTCGTGTATATTTCCTTAAGCAAAGTCAAAGTAAAGTTGAGTCTCCTTTTACCTCAATTCATATTGATGTTTGGAGAGTGGAGACCTAATCATCATCGTTCTATTTTGTTTTTACAATATTTTGTGATTTTTATTAATGATTACTCTTAGTGTACTTGGTTGTTTTAATGAATGATCAATTTGAACTTTTTTCTATTTTTAAAATTTTTTGCATTGAGATTTGTACCCAATTTAATGTTTGTTAAAATTTTGCAAAGTGATAATGTACATGAATATTTTTCTACCTCTTTAAAATTTTATGACTACATAGGTATATTTTATCAATCTTTTTGTGCTCACACACCACAACAAAATGATGTAGCTGGATGTAAGAATTACCATTTAATTGATACGCTTGCACTTTATTACTTTATCATCATGCTCCTTTCTTTTTGGAGTGACACAGTTTTTATAGCCTGTTACTTAATCAACTGTATGCCATTCTCTATGCTTTAAGATTAGGTTCCTCATTTTCTTATATTTCCAAGACAACTGTTGTATCATCTTCTTTCTTGTGTCTTTGGATGTGTTTGTTTTATTTGTAATAATATCTCATATCATGATAAGCTTGTCATTAAGTCTTTTAAATGTGTCTTCTTGGGCTATTTTAGATTACAAAAAGAGTACCAATATTACTCTTTAATTCATCAATTCTGTGTTTGTAGATGTTAACTTTTTTGAGCAGTCTTTTTATTACTCACTATCACTTTCTATTGATCTGTTTATTGTTATTTATGCTCTTCCTCTTCCTTGTTTCGATTCTTTCGTTATTCCTTTGACAGATACTTCGGTTTCTCCTCCATAGTCAGTTCCCCTCTTCAGGTTTATTGTCGCCGCATGCCCACCACTACTCTTGCAGACTCTGTAGATATTTTTGATGATTCACCACCGAATTCAACTTCAGAACGTGCTTCGACCTTGTTTCTTGTAGATGATTTTCCTATTGCCATTAGAAAATGTATTAGTTCCTTGTAACCTCTATTTTGTCTATAATTTTGTGAGTTTTCATCGATTATTCTCTCTATTCTGCCTTTGTGTTGTCTGTCTTTTGATTCACCACCGAATTCAACTTCAGAACCTGCTTCGACCTTGTTTCTTGTAGATGATTTTCCTATTGCCATTAGAAAATGTATTAGTTCCTTGTAACCTCTATTTTGTTTATAATTTTGTGTTTTCATCGATTATCCTCTCTATTATGCCTTTGTGTTGTCTGTCTTTTGTTTCTATTCTTCAGACCACACAGAAAGCTCTATATCACTCTAGGTGGCGACAAGTAATGGTTGATGAAATAAGTGTACTACATTCCCGTGACACTCGAAAATTGACATATCTCCTTCCTAGCAAGTCTACTGTTGATTATTGTTGGATTTATACAATCAAAGTTAAATTTTATTGTTAGAGTTAATGTAAATAGGTTGAGATTAGTAATATGCCTTAATATAAGGAATTATAGTTATTGTTATGTTTTCTATTTCTTAGAGTTTCTTGTTTTAGCGATGTGTGATATCTCTTGATTTAAAGGATTGTAATTATGATGTAATTAATGCATTGTTTGTATTTTTTCTATATATATCAGACACTGATGTAGGTTTGATTTACAGACTACATTCCTTATATACTGTTTTTTCTCCTATTCTTCTTTGAATTCACATGGTATCAGAGATTTGAGAAAAACGTTAGTAGTCCTTCGACTGTGCATCTTTACAGCTTCCTATTTTCTGTTATTACGAAAAAAAAGGCACAGCCTTCAGCAGAACGTCACGCTAGAGGTTTGGCCTCTACAAAGATTGTTTTCTGCCTACGCCTCAGTTGGGTTCTGTTCAAAACTTTATAACCAGCCAACCACCACCGCCGAAATGTCTCCGGCGCCGTTGGTGTCCAACCAGCCCAGACAGTGCCGATAGGTTCTTCTGTTTACAGTTCCTTGGCTCATGTTGCCCAGATACCATCAATCATCCATCCCAGCTTTCGTTTCTTGGCTTAGGCTGCGCAGACCGCATCGATATTTATCCTAGTGGCTTGCTCAGGTACCACTTTCCACTTCTTGCGTTCTGTTCATGGTGTCCAAGTCCTTCCCACTATGTGTATTTTGTTTGTGGGTTTTCTTCCGACCTGGTCTGTGGTATGGCTGCTTCCTCCATGGTTTCCAACAAATCGAGTATTATCTCTCCTATTATATCTGGCTCTCCTGTTATTACTATAGAAAAGTTAAATGGATCTAAATATTTTTCATGGGCTGCATCTGTTGAGCTTTGGTTTCTTGGTCATGGTCATGAGGACCATTTAATAAAAGAATTAAATGATATTTCTGAAAATGATAAACCTACCTGAACAAAATTAGACTACTAGTTATGTGGTTTGTTATGGAACTTTGTTGATCCTTAGCTTTTGCCTCTTGTATGCTTACAAAGCGTGTCATGCCTTTTGGAAAAAGGTTAAGTCTCTTTACACTAATAACATTCAGCGTTGTCATTCGGTTTTAGAGAAGATGGTGAGTTTGAAACAGCTTGACACCGATATAAATACTTATCTAGGCATGGTTCAGTCTGTTAAGGAAGAATTTAATGAATTATTGCTTATTACAACTGATCTTAGTAAACAAGAAAAACAATGTGATAAGTTCTTTATGGTTCTCACTCTTGTCGGTTTAAAACCCGAGCCTGAACCAGTTCGCGAACAAATCCTCTCTAGTCTTGATATTTCCTCTTTGAATAATGTATTTGCTCACCTCTTGTGTGTCTCAAGACCAGCCCCTCCCAAAACAGAGGGTATACTTTCCGAGCCCTCAGCTCTTGCGTATCAAGTTACCAATTATCACAGAACTCATCATGTTGGTTGAGGTGGTGGGCGTACTTAAGGGCAATGCCTTCAATGCACTTATTGCCATAAACTTGGTCATAATCGGAACCGATGTTATTCTTTGCATGGTCGTCCTCAAAAAGCTACTTATATTGTTCAAATAGACAATCTTGAGACTGCTCTATCATCTACAGTTATTTCAATGTTAGGAGTTGAGTATCAGGAATTTTTACAGTATTAGGCCACTAAGACAGCTATTGGTTCTTTTGCCGGGTATAATGCTAGTATTGTTGTTTTCGTTGCTCATACTGGTAATTCTGTTACTTTTCTTTCACAATCTTCTTCTTTAGGTGCTTGGATCTTAGACTCAGGTGCTTCCGATCATATATCTGGTAACCTTACTCTTTTCTCAAAATTAGATATTTCATCTTCTTCTTCTTCTTTACCTGTTATTATTCTTGCTGATGGTTTTAAAATTCTTACCAAAAGTATTGGTCAAGCACAATCACTTCCCTCTCTGTCTCTTGAGTCTGTTTTTTATATTCCTGATTGTCCTTTCAATCTTATCTTTATTAATAAATTTATTCGAACTCTGAATTGCTCCCTACTTTTTCTGACTTTTCTGTGCTTATACAGGATCGGAGTACTGGTCAGATGATTAAAACCAGGTGTGATCACAGGGGCTATATTATCTTTCTATGCCTACATCTTCGGCAGTCTGCACCACTTCTCCCTCTCCATCTATGCTTCATCACCTTTTGAGACACCCCAACCTTCATAAATTGCAACAGATGGTGCCTAGTCTTTCCTCCTCGTGTGTTTGGTCGTGTTTGTTTTGTTCATAATCATATTTCAGGTCGTGATAAACTAGCCATTAAGGCTTTTAAATGCATATTCTTGGGCTATTCTAAATTACAAAAAGGATACAGGTGTTATTCTCCTTTAACTCGTCAGTTCTTTGTATCTGCAGATGTTATCTTTTTTGAGTAGTTTTCTTATTACTCACCATCTCATTCTGTTGATCAGTCTATTATTATTTATGTTCTTCCTCTTCTTTGTCTCGATTCTTTTATTGTTCCTTTGCCAGACACTTCAGCCTCGCTTTCACAGACTGTTCCACCTCTTTAGATTTATTGTCGTTGTTTGCCTACCCCCACTCCTGCAGACTCTGTGGATGTTTCTTATGAATCACTCTCAGCTCCAATTTCAGAACCTGTTTCGACCCTGTCTCCTACTGATGATTTTCCTATTGCTGTTCGAAAAGATATTCACTCATGTCATAATCCTCATTCTGTATACAATTTTGTAAGTTATCATCAATTATCCTCTCCTTATTATGCTTTTGTGTCGTCTTTGTTTTTTGTTTCTATTCGTCAAACACCACAGGAAGCTCTTTCTCACCCTGGGTGGCGATAAGAAATGGTTGATGAAATGATTGCCTTATAGTCGAATGGCACTTGAGAACTGACACATCTGTCTCTTAGCAAATCTACTGTTGGTTGTCGATGGATTTATATTATTAAAGTTGGGTTTGATGGTACTATTGATTGCCTTAAAGCTCGTTTGGTTGCCAAAGGCTATACACAAGTTTTTGGGTTGGATTACGGTGATACTTTCTCTCCGGTTGCCAAACTCTATTGCCGCGATGCGACAATGGCCTCTTTATAGTTGGATATTAAGAATGCATTTTTCATGGTGATCTTGAAGAGGAGGTGTATATGGAGCAACCACCTGATTTTGTTGCTCAGGGGGAGTCTGAATTAGAATGTAGACTGCGAAGGTCTATATATGGTTTGAAGCAATCTCTCCGGCCTTGGTTTAGTCGGTTTAATAACGTTGTCCAACAATTTGGGATGATCCGTAGTGACGTAGATCACTCAATATTTTATGTACACCGACCCTTTGGTTGCAGTATTTATCTAATAGTCTATGTGGATGACATCGTTACCACAGAAAATGATCAAGAAGAGATTTTGCAGTTCAAACAACATCTTAAGAATTTTCAAACTAAAGACCTAGGGAAGTTGAAATATTTCTTAAGGATTGAGATAATACAATCTAATACTAGTATTGTAATTTCTCAAAATAAATATGTCTTAGTTCTTCTTAAAGAAACAGGCATGTTGGATTGTAAACCAGTTGAAAGTCCAATGGATCTAAATACTAAATTTTTACCTGAACAAAGGGAGCCTTTATCTGATCATGGTAGATACAGGAGACTTGTGGAAAAACTAAATTATCTTATGATCACTCGGCCATATATCTCTTTTGCAGTGAGTGTTGTAAGTCAATTCCTGCAATCTCCTTGCACAAGTCACTGAGATGCAGTCATACGCATTTTAAGATATATCAAGGGTGCTCCTAGAAAAAGATTACTGTATGAGAATTGTTGTTTTAATTAAAACTCGCAAGTGCATGAATCTATTGGACTATAGATTTAGTGGTATGCAAGGTCGATTTCACAAGGATTGCCAATTGAGAAAAAATTCTAATTTAGATCTGAAATAATACTTCTAACCTAGTTGCAAATGTCTTGTTTTGTGAGAGAAATATTGAACAAAGTATACAAAGAACTAATATATTGAAATTAAATGAAGATGTATTCAAAGTAAAAAAACATGTTAAGATTAGGGGATCTACTCTTGGTATTTCAAATAAAAATAAATTTAACTCTTTTATTACTCAATTAGAATCCTTACATGAATAAGTTTCCAATCGAAAGATATATTAATTTAAACTCATCTTTATTTATACATGAATTATATTTACCTCTTTTTTATTGTATTACTAATATATAAAACACTCTTGTAAAATGGATTTAAGCGTACATTGTGCCAATCATCATATTGTCTATAATAAATCAAGATTGATTCAAGTATTTATTATGTCAAAAAATTGTCTACAATGTATCAAGATTTACACTTTACAAGATTAAAAATACAAAGATGCAAAAGATAACTTGTAAATGGATTCAAGCATAAATTGTGTCAATCATTATATTGTCTACAATAAATTAAGATTGATTTAAGCATTTATTGTGTCAAAAATTGTCTACAATATATCAAAATTCACATTTTATAAGATTAACTTATGCAGAAAATGAAAGAGGTAGAAAACTAATTAACATAACAAAATAAAATGAAATAGAATAGGTGGCAAAGCCAACCATGAATAATAAAAATAAGTAGATGGCAAAGCCAGTCATTAAACAAGAAGAAGAAATAGGTGGCTCAGCCAGCCAGTAAATCATAACATAAGAAAAGGAGGAGGTAAATACAACATCAAATATAAACATTAAAATTAAGAGTTAAATGAATTATTATTTTCATACCAAGAGTTTCACCCTTTCACCTTAGCATTAGGGGATTAGTTCTCCATAATTAAAACAAGAAAGTAAAATGAAATATGAAAAAACATGATAATATTACGAAAGAAAATGAAAAATACAAAATGTCTAAAGAGATAATATTACAAATACGTAGAATTCCAACAAAACTTTCCCAAACTCTCTCCAAAGCTCCCCAAATCATTCCTCAAGCCCTCTATTTATAGATACAATTAGGAGTGGTAGGTGTGGTAATTGTCAAAATTGTTAAGTAGGAAGTTGTACAAAGTTGACAATTTGGATTCTATCATATGCACCAAAATCGAACATTGAATATCTTCTTGAAATCCATCGAATTTGCTAACTCCATCAACATGAAAGTTGTAGAAAATTTCATTAGCTTTCCGTCAAGACAAATCGTAGACAAATTGGATACGTAATTTGTGACTTATGGTCAAAATACTAGAATAAAGTCAGGTTGGACTGCAGCAGTAAACAGATTCTAGTCCACTTTTGGCCCTTTTAAGGTTTGAATTTTTTGACCACTTGAAAATGAAAGTTGTACCCAATTGTATTAGCTACACACCTACCAAATTTCATTTTCATATATATTGGATATGTATTTTTTGAGATATGGCTCGAGTACTGCAGCAAGGTTGGGTTGGACTGCAAACAGCAAACATATTCTCAACATTGGTTGTTTTGACTTGAATATTTATGTTTTAGTTCTTTTGGAAATGTGATCATAAATCAAGAATAAATTTGTGCATATATCCATTAGGATGCGTCTCAAGAGTCAATATGATAATGCTCCTTACTCAGCCATTCTTAATGAATTTGTTGTATCTGTTTGATTTATAGACATCATTCTCAAAGAATCACAATTTAGCTCTGATTTCTTCAATTAAGTCCATTTTTTACTCTTCTCTCCATCTGTAAGAAATTCACAAAACTAAAGACAAGTAAGAGAGATTTATGTTTAATTATAGCAAAAAGATAAGATGAAAATAGTTAATTTATGAGTATAAAACTCACTCATCAAGAATCATTAACATGCTCGAATAATCGGATATGCAGATGCAAATTGGGCAGATCCCCTTCAGATCGACTATCAACTATAGGCTATTGTGTGTTTATTGGAGAAAATCTGATTTTTTGAAAAAACAAGAAACAAGTAGTGGCTAGATCTAGTGCAGAGGCTGAATATCAAGCTATAACTCTAACTACATGTGAGCTGGTATGAATTAGACAACTGCTTCAAGAATTGCAGTTTGGAGATCTTGACAAAATGACACTCATTTGTGATAACCAAGCTGCCTTACACATTGCTTCCAATCCCGTGTTTCATGAACGAACCAAACATATAGAAGTTGATTGTCACTTCATTAGAGAGAAGATCTTATCAGGGATTCTTTCTACGAGTTTTGTCAATTTCAATGATCAATTAGTTGATATTTTTATTAAGTCTCTCAGAAGTCTATGAATAAATTATATTTGTAACAAGCTTGGCACATATAACCTATATGCTCCAGTTTGAGGGAGAGTGTTAGAATTAATGTAAATAGGTTGAGATCAATAATATCTCTTGATATGAGAGATTATAGTTATTGTTATGTTTTTTATTTCTGAGCGTTTTCTGTTTTAGCGGTGTGTGATATCCCTTGATTTAAGGGATTATAATTATGATATAATTAATGTCTTGTCTGTATTTTTCTTATATATATCGGACACTGATGTAGGTCTGATTCACGGACTACATTCTTTTTATACTGTTTTTTCTCCTATTCTTCTCTGAATTCAAACTTATGGTATTGTTAATCGTCTTTAAGGCTCGTTTGGTTGTTAAAAGTTATACGTAGATTTTTGTATTGGATTATGGTGATATTTTCTCTTCTATTGTAAAAATGGCTTCCATTCGAATTATGTTGTCCATTGCTGCCATGCAACACTGGCCTCTTTATCAACTGGATATTAAGAATACCTTTTATGGAGATCTTGAGGAGGTGTATATGGAACAACCACCTGATTTTGTTGTTAGGAAGAGTTTGGACTAGTATGTCAATTAAGACAATTTATCTATAGTTTGAAGCAATCTTTGTGGGTTTGGTTCAGTCAATTTAATAGTATGGTTCCACAATTTGGGATGACTTGGAGTGAGGTCAATCACTCAATTTTTTATGTACACCAATCTTCTGGCTGTTGTATTTATTTAATTATTTATGTGGATGGCATCTTCATCACAGGAAATGATTAAGAAGGTATTTTTCAGCTCAAATAACATCTTCTCAAGAAATTTAAATTTAAGACTTAGGGAAGTTGAAATATTTTCTAACCATTGAAGTATCACAATCTCGTACTAATATTGTAATTTCTTAGAGGAAATATATCTTAGATGTTTTTAAAGAAACAAATATGTTGGACTGTAAATCAGTTCCCAAATGGATCCAAATATTAAACTTCTACTTGAACCCTGCCTTTATTTGATCTTGACAGATACAGGAGACTTGTGAAAAAATTGAATTATCTCATGATCACTCTGTCAGATATCTTTTTTGCAGCAAGTGTTGTAAGTCAATTCTTAATATATATCAAAGGTGCTCCTGGAAAAGAACTATTATATCAGAATCATCAACATGTTTAAATAACTAGATATGCATATGCAGATTTGCAGGATCTCCTTCAGATCAACGATTCACTACAGGCTATTGTGTATTTGTTAGAGAAAATATGAAATTTTGAAAAAGTAAGAAACAAGAAGTGGTGGTTAGATCTAGTGTAGATACTGAATATCAGGCAATTAGGAGTGAGCATAATCCAAACAAATTGATTGAACCCCTGACAAAAAAATTATATTTCGGGTGGATTAAATCAAGTTAATGAGTGAAATTTTTAAAAAAATTTGGGTTTATCGATTTGGGTCGGGTTAAAAAATTTAAATCCGATATAGCCCAACCCGACTTGACCGAGATTAATATATAAAAGTAATACAAAACTATCTCAACATAGTTGCTATGTCATAGTGGCAAAGGACGAATGCTTTTGTTGCGGGAAGTTGGGTTCAAATCCCAACGACAAGCTAGGCTCTTTCTTTTTTCTTTATTTACCAAAAAAACAAAACGACATCGTTTTGTTTGCCTTATATATAGTCACCGAACCCTAATCCCTTGTTCAATCTTTGCCACTTCGTCCTTTCCGTCTTATTTCTCTCCATCCCTCTGCCTCTTCGTCCCCTAGTGCCTAGATGGATCTTTGAATGAGACGTGAAAGTAGGGGTGAGTATAACCCTAGATGCCTTGAAGGCTAAATATGCCTCTCTTTATTCTCCATCGCCGTCTCTCTTCTATGCTTCTATCCATTCTCCATTGTTCAACTTCTTTGCATCTTTTTGTCTCACCGTTCGCTCAACTACTCTTCATTAGTTCGTCTCTTAGCCTCTCTCGATCCTTCTATGTCCCCCTTTCGCCATTGTTGTTTACAGCAAGTTAGCAACCATGGCGGAAGTGAAGCTGCTTCGAAGAAAAGGGAAGGAGATGAAAAGTTCTTCAAAAAAATTTTGCTTTTCGAGTTCTTGAAGAAATCTCTTTCATACATCTCCATGAGTTCGTGCATCTCTAATCTCTTGAAGAATTCTCACTAAATTTCAAGTGAAGTAGATTCAATGTTGTTCAAGAAATTTCATGTTTTTTTATTATTTAATACATTTTGTTAATATGTAGTTTTGAACTGATTTTTCTGGCATCTCTAATTCTACTTCACTGTTCAATTTTTTTTTTTTTTGACAATCAAATGTGAGGTTTTAAACATCAAACATCTCTTATTTGAAGCATCAAGCCTAGGTACTTCAGGTGGCCCAACCACCTAACCAAAAATGTAGAACCCAACCAAATTTGAATTGTTTGGGTCACCCGAAAACATGATCGGATTTGGTTGCAATTTTTGCAACCCGATTACTGTTCGATCGGGTTGATTTTATACCCAAATTCAACTGAACCCGACCCGTGTTTACCCCTACAAACAATGACCCTGACTATATGCGAGCTAGTATGGATTAGACAAAAGTTTCAAGAGTTGCAGTTTGGAGAATTTGATAAAATAGAACTCATTTGTGACAATAAGGTTGTTTTACCCATTGTTTTTAATCCTATATTTCATGAATGGACCAAGTATATAGAAATTGATTGTCATTTTATTAGAGAAAAGATTTTACCAAAGACCTTTACCACAATATTTGTTAATTCTAATAATCAATTAGCAGGTGCATATGATCTATATACACTAGCTTGAGGGGAGTGTGAGAATTAATGAAAATGGATATATGTGAGTAAGAGGTATCGATTATCTTTTGATTTAAGGAATTATAGTAACCGTCTTATCTTTTAATTAAGGGGATCGTAATATTCTTTGGTTTATGGAATTATAATTATAGTTGTAATTATCGACTTATATGTAATTTTGCCTATAAATATCATAGACCAATTTAGGCCTTCCACATGGACTACATGTTACAATTCTGTTTTTCTACTATTTTTTCTCTAATTTAACAAAGGTAAATAATGTTTTGTCCATGCAAATACTTGCAGTTTTTTTTATAAATATTATCATGATTTAGAACGATGATGAGGGGTGCCATATTCATTCAGTTGGCTTGCATGTCTACTTTGCACTCAAATGGTCAGACACTCAAGATTCACCAAATTGTTCATGTGTTTTGTAGGGTCTTTTTCTCTCTGTTTTGCAGCAGGATTCGGAAATCTGTATAGCGGTGAGACATTCGTGGGAACTTTTGTATTCCAAGATTTTGCTATAGTATTGAAAGAAAAATATATTTAAACTTTCCACTTAACATGACACTAATGGCTTTGCTCCTGCATTACTTTAGAAGTCAGTCACTGTAAAAGCTAAAACTTGACATTGAAGCATTAGATCTTTCCCTTCCTATAATTTCATTAGAACTTTTCTCATTGCTTCCAAATAGACCGAATTCCAGCTATACTTTAGAAGTGGATCTGTTAAAGTTTTATAGAATGAAATGTCAGACTCAACATTCAACAATAAAGAATTCAGATTTTTCTTTCAATAATTCCATAATTTTCCAGTGATAAAAAGTAATGGCATAAAAAAGTGAAACTTGCAATTCAGCACTAAGCAATATAAACCATGCTTGCCCTTGCTTTTAAATTTCATAAAAGCAATCTAAGTTGGCATTTTGTGTAACATATTGTCAGGGTTATAGAATGATTAGTGGATTAGTTGTGCGGACATGGTGCTTGATGGAGATCTGCTCAAAACAAGAGATAATAAACAGGGTGACTGACCCAAGTACTGAAACCACAAAAATAGGTCGGTTCTAATTTGGATGACTGTCATTATTCCTGTTATACTCGTAAGTCATAACATAAATTTACAGCTCTTATATTTGTATTACTGAGGTATTGTGCATTTAAAAAGGATTTTATATGAGCCAACTTTAGCAATGACTGTCATGTGTTTAGGCATCTGGTTCCTTTTTTTTTTCCTGTTGACTTATAGGAGATTCTTTTTATTGATGTTACTGTCGAGAATCTTTTTTGTACAATATAAGAATTGTAACTTGTCCATGCTTCGTCTGGCAAGCCCGTCCTTGGCAATATAAATAAGTTGCTTCTTAGGATGGGTGTTCTTTTGTTGACTAAAGAATACTATATGTTTTTTTTCAAACTATGAAGGCCCGTGAGTAGTTTAATTTTTATTTTATTTCTAATACTCCCCCTCAAACGAAACACATACTGACCATACCTCGTGTTAAAACTTTAATTTTAGTTAAGAGAATAGAATATGGCAAAAATTGAACTCTAAACCCCTTAGTCATGAAGGTTCTGTACCATGTCAAGATTCACAGCAACTTAGGAGTGAAGGCATATAAATAGATTGATTTTGTTAGATATTATAATAAGACTATCTATGAGTTTTCATTCAACAGCTTTTTATGACTAATGGGTCAGGAGTTCCACTCTTACCTATCTTTATTCTCTTAATTAAAAATTAAGTTTCAACATAAGACATAGCGGACCTGTACTTTGTTCACACTCAAGTTCAAAGGGTGTTGGTGTGATAATCAAACAACAGCCATTGAGAGGGCTGATATATTATAAAGATCAACACAGCTACTATAAATTGATATTCATCTGATATATTTCTCCCTTGTCTAAACGTTAGGCCTCTTACCCAACCATATTTCTTTTCTTTTTGCCGCTTCCAACTATATTTTCTTATTAGCATTCTTTAATACAATGGAGAATTCCAGGTATGGAAGCTAGATATAACTGCTGCAAGGCTATACACAAGTCATTGATTACGTCAAGTAAACTTTCCACTGATCCTGCTCTTGCAGCAATAGATGCAAAGGTTAGATGTCAAAACTTCTTTACTACTATTTGGGATCAGCCCGGAATATGGAGCCCTTGTGTGGGGTCAATCCAGCTTCATATTATTGGTTTATCCCAGCCTTTGGAGGATGTGCTTCTAAAGTATGTGTTCTTTTTGGGTGTACGGCTGTTTGAAAAGAAATGAAGAAAAATGTTAGTGAATTATATTTACTTCCCCAACATTTTTGAAACCTACATTTGCACTCTCTTTAGTTTTAATTTATACGAAAGTTTTCTATCTATTTACAAAATTGTTAATGAGATTTATTCTTCATATATTTTTTCTCTTAAAAACTCATAAATAGTCTAGTTTAATTCAATATAAATCATAAAAAATCAAATTAATGCTTATGACAACTTAAAATAAGGTTTGTGTAATTTTTTTAAAAAACTTGAGGGTGTAAATTATGAGAGGTTTTGTCTTAATTTGAAATTAGAAAGGGTGTGAATGTAATTTTCACTCGGTAGAGGTTAATATAATTTACTCAATATGTTATCCCTGATATGTCTAATTCATGTGAATCATTGCATGCAGCTGCAGGAAGCTATTGGAATGGGTCCATATCTTGTTAGAAAGAATGTTGAAGCTCAACCTGTAGTGATGACAGCTGATAGATTTTAGTTTAATTAATACAATCAGTGTGATAGATGAGAAATTCTTTAGGTACACCAGCCCGTGTAAAGAAAACAATAGAAATACACTAAAATGGGTGTATCATTGAATTTCATCACCTGAAATATCCTTCTTGTTAGGTTTTTATTAGCTCTTTATGGATACTTGAGAATTTTCTCATTCTGGTGTTCTTTTAGTCTTATGCAATATGCAACGGTATAAAATGAGATACTTAAATGCTCAAAAATTGTGTTCAATGTTGGAACTCATGGCAATGAGTAACTTTTAGCATAATTTTTAAAATATTAGATCTGATCTGAAGAAAAAAAAATGGTTTCATTAACAGTTAAATTATATTTGATGAACTCCAACTTGCAAATATTGAATTTACATTTATTTATTTATTTATTTTTACCTATTCAAGTTTGATGGCTGCATTTTGTTTCCTGGGTTCTGTCACAAGGTTTATTTTTTTTCTACTAGCAAAATGATATATCTGTCTTCTAAAGGAAAAGGGAAAAATTGTTAACAGTTATTAAACACTGTATTTTACATATACAAGGGATTGAGTCATTGGGTTTTTGTCAAATTAGAACAACTTAACCAAATATAATTATTATTTTAACAAAAAAAAATATTTTGAGTAAATTAGATTTTTGAAATTTACAGTCACACTTTTGTTAATTTTAATTTATATGAATTTTTTGCACAACGTTGTAGAAATTGATAAATAATCTTATTGAATATATTACAAATTATTAAAAATATAAAATTAATAGTTATAAAAACTTAAAATTAAAAATAGTGTATCTATTCTTAAAACTTTTAACTTTTAAAGTGTGGGTATAAATTTTATAAAATTTTATAAAAATTATGTTTCAATTTAAAACTAAAAAAATTATAAATATAATTTTTTAAGAAATTTAAGAGAGGTGAATATTAATTTTTTTTTCGTATATTTATGTTTTACATATACTAAAAATGCATCTATATTATATATTTAAGTGATTGAGTGACATGATTTAAATCAAGAGTACTTCTCAAAGAATTAGTCTGTTAAAGTGAAAATATTTTTATGATTTAAATATTGTTTTATGTGTCAATGGTTACTCGACATATTATTGAATTTTTTAATTTTTAAAATAAAATGTAATTATTAGAAGTCAGATTTTACATTTTTTTATCAAATATTGAGATTTTTTATGATGAGTTTCAAACTTTTGTTAAGAACTTGAAAATTTCTGACTTTAAATTATGGTGATGCAAGCAACAATGACGACGATAAAAGTTGTTGCGGATGAGCACATGTTTAACTTTAAGAATAAATTCAGAAAATGACATTGAATAATTCAAAATATTTATCTGTTATTATTATTATTATTTAATAAATCTATGCTTAACACACATTTTTAAGTACGTACTTAAACAAAATTCCTTTGTTTTTTTTTTTTAAATATTCCTGGCCCATGCTATAAGCATCGAAGTCCACCACTACTAGCAGAGGGCAGCACTACGTCTTGTTTGGAATATGGAAGACATTATATTATAGGAATCTGTGAACCTCACTAGCTCCCATTCCGCGGCGGCACTAAATAATGGGGAACATATGCTCACAAATGCACTTTTTTCTGAATTTGAGCGTCTTAAATTTTTCAAAAAAGATAAGGAAAATAAAAGCATAATTTGATGAAATAAATATTTAATAAATAAATAAATATTATTAATGTTACTTTTTTAAAGTTTTTATATTTTTTTTTTTTGAAAACTTGATAGTATGTTTACTTTATTATTTTTTTATTTGTATAGAAAACAAAAAAATATGACTGAAGTTTGATAGAATTTTAAAAATTAATTTTGAAACTTTTTTCTATAAACAAGATGAAAATAAAAATATTTAAAAAATATTTTCAGTGTTTTTTAAAATATTATCATAATTATTAAATAAAATTAAAATAATCTCTAATTTAAAAATTAAATAATATTTACAAATTTTTTATTAATTTAATTTAAAAATAATTAGAGAAAATTTTAACTTCAAAAAATAAATATATTTAAAATAATAAAAATTAAAAATATTTTCAATTTATTTTTTCCTCAATTGAAATCTCCACCAAGCTAACAATTCAGCCTATATTCTATTAGAAAATTAGCCTTCCCAACTTCCATTTTTCAGGCGTATCTGCCCCTACGCGCAAAAAAGAATATAATATCTCTACAAGAACTGGAGGGACGGCAGGGGCGGCTACTCGTGTCTCCCTCCAGGGTTCCAAATCACCACGTGTCCACATCCCAACTCCATAGCCATTTTCAACCGTTGGATCTCATCGGACACATTCAAAACGAAACCGAGTGAAAACCAAAAAATAATGATTACTTTTCTCGTTCGAACACTGCTTTCGGTTCAATACAAAATTCACACGCAAACTACAATGATCCGTCTCACGCGGCGAGGAGCCGGAGCATGCCGACAAATGTAAGGGAAACGCCGTCACAACCAAATCCTTATATTTCTATGTTCCGTTTAGAGCAACACGGCACGAGAGAGAGACACGTTTTAACCGCCGTTAAGGAAGACGCCGCCTTCTTAGCTATTGTCGTCCCCACGTGTTGCGAGAATAAGGAAGCAACGTGGCTGCCGGTTTTGGCCCTTGCCTTGCAATTACTTGTGGTGGGACCGTCCACTCGCTTCGCGGTTGGGGCGGCGCTGGGGCTTTTAGGTACTGTGTGTGTACAGTACAGTCAAATTCCTTGTTAACCAAGCCGAATATTTTCATGCGGTTCGAAATTGGATAGAATAGGTCAGTGCTGGGCACGTGTGGTACCTGAATCCACACGCCCCTATGCTGCACCACGCTCTTCCTTACACGTGTAAGATTATTTCCCATTTATTCTCCTTGGTTTTATATCAAACTTTTTAAATTTTTTTTTTTAAATTCTTTTCTTCATATTTTATTTGTTAAAAACAAGTTTTGTTAGTTTTTCTTGATTTTACGTTAAAAGTGTCCAATATAAATATTATAAATTTAAAATACATTTTAAATATATTATTGAGCTAATTAATAATATTAAAATAATATATTTCATTATCATTTTAATCACATTAGTGATACAAATGAGATAATTTCAAGTTTAATATCAATAATTTGTCTCCAAGATATAAATTTAAATTAAAAATAAAAAAAAAATTCTTTAATACATTACTAGAATCTATTTTTTTTATTTTCTAAAGAAGAATAAACAAACATGACAAGTTATGCTAAACTTGGGAAGACCAACTAAATCAATATAACCTACAAAGAATGGTTTCTTCTTTCATTTTTCTTCATGATAATTAATATCATTTCTATAATTTCCAGAATTCTGGTAAAATTAGAAATATAAGCAACAGAATGAAAATAATGGCTGTATTTACGTGGCGTGAGGTGAGTTGCCAGCAGTATTTACACACAAGTGATTCGTGCGTCAAGCGCCTAAAAGGAGCGTAGCTTTTTTCACGCCCGCAGACACTCTTTCTCTGTCTTCCGTCTTCCCTATAAATGGCCTCCAAACTTCGATTTGGTTTCCTCAGACATTGTCTCCATCTCTTGAACCCTACACTTAGACTTTGTGTTCCTTCGAAAAGCGTCTGAACCTTAAATCTACGACAATGGCTCCTAGAGACAGACCCACCTCTCTCGCAGGGTCCAACCCCACCCACAACGCCACTGAGATCCGATACAGAGGTGTTAGGAAGAGACCGTGGGGGCGTTATGCTGCTGAGATCCGTGACCCGGGGAAGAAAACCCGCGTTTGGCTTGGCACTTTCGACACGGCGGAAGAGGCGGCGCGTGCTTATGACGCCGCTGCTCGGGAGTTTCGAGGTGCCAAGGCTAAGACCAATTTCCCCACCCCTTCTCAGTTTACGAATAGCTCCAGCCGTAGCCCCAGTCAGAGTAGCACGATTGATACCTCGTCGCCGCCACCTTCGACGCTAGACCTCACGCTTACTCCACGTTCTTCCAGCGGCGCTTTGGGGTTCCCGGTGGCTCGCCCGATCATGTTTTTTGAGGCGTTTGCCGTTAGTCGCCCCCGTGAGATGTGCGGGCTTGATCGGCCGGCGGCGGATTTCCGTCTCCCCGTTGCCGGTGATAGCGCCAATAGTGACTCCGATTCGTCTTCCGTTGTGGATTACGAGCGTGCTCCACCTCGGAGACTCTTGGATCTTGACCTTAACGTTGCTCCTCCTCCGGAGGTAGCCTGATCTGGCTGTGTTTTGTAGACCCTCCAGCAAAGATCCGATTTTTCCTAATTATTCCACCATTTTTTTTAATAACCTTTCTACTAATTTGAAAAAAAAAAAAAACGGACTCTTATCTCTCAGCAACATACCAAGAGCAGAGAAAGAGGGAGGAGCTAACATGCTTAGATTTGTCGATGATGATAGCCCCCACGATATGTAAATAGATTATAACCATATCAACTTTTTGTTTTGTTTACTTTTTTGTTTGTTTGCAACTGAGAACTTCAGAGTTTCTCCTGGTTGTTTCTGCAATTAGTATTCATCTTTTTATATATAATGGAAGTTCATCGATCTTGTTCTAGATTTTCTTTCATTTTCTCGCTCTCTTGCTGAACCACTCTGGTCTTGTTTCTTTGATGAGAAAACTAAGAAATTTCATTCAGTAGAACAAAATGGGGTTGGTAATGGCAATTCATCGATCTCCTTCAAGATTTTCATTTTCATTTTTTTCTCGCTGTGTGTCTGAACTATTCTCTGCTCTTGTTTGCTCGATGAGAAAACTAAGAAATTTCGTTCAGTATAACAAAATAGTACTAGTAATGGCAATTCTATCGATCTCGTTCAAGATTTTCTCGCTATCCGTCTGAACCTACTACGCTCTTTTTTGTTCGTTCGGAAAAATAAGAAATTTCATTGAGTGTGACAAAATAGTAATGTAATGGCAACTCATCGATCTTGTTCAAAAAAATTTTCTTTCATTTTCTCGTTTGCTCTGCTGTTTGTTTGCTGAAAAAATTTAGAACCCAGAAAGGATAAAGCACCAGCAGATTTCATTCCGCACCGCAAAATTGTATAGATAGTGAAGAAGTAGAATTCTTACTTTACCTGCTCTCAATTTCAAATAATATTACCCCCAACGCAACTCAATTATATAGATCTTCTTGCATTTTACGATCAACCAAACAGAGCCGAAACATTTAAATTTTCCGGGATTATGTTGGTTGAGATCTGACAGAAATGTCGTTGAGCAGTTGATCAGGCATTGTGTCTGTGTTCCCCGTTTCTTTTTTCGTATGATCCTTTAAAAAGGGGTTTCTTATGAAGCCTACGCCACTGTGGCAAAATAAATCGCCTCGCCGTTGTCACTGGGGACCCCGTTTCCCAAACCAAAAAAAATAAACAGAGAGAAATCTTAAAGAGTATCATTTACTCGTGGTTCGCGTACTTTGTTGTCGTGTATCGGCGTCGATCTCCATGCGTGTCAATCCTACGGCTAAGGATAGATGAAGTTGGATCCTATTTTTAAAGACTCATTCTTCAAAATTTTTGTTCAACGTCATTAATATAAATTGTTTTTTATGAACTATTATACGAATTTGCAAAAGCTAAATAAAAATGAAATGCATTATTTTTTAATAAAATTAATCTTATTTTTTAAAAAATTCCTAATTTTACTAAAAATTATATTTTAATTATATTTAAGTTTTAATAATTTTTTTATTATTAACATTTTAATTTGTACACAATTAAATCGTATGAATAATTTTATTAGTATTTTTTTATCAAATCTAATAATAAAATTAAAATTATATATATATATATATATATATATTAAAAAAATTAGATATAAAATAATAATAAATATTTAAAAAAATTAAATTAATAAAATTAATTTATTTTAAGAATTAAAATAATAATTATTTGAAAATATTTAAATTTAAAATTGTTTTATTACTATTTACAAAAACACTTGCTTGGCTGTGCAGCGACTTTATTGTTTTATTTTATTTTATTTGTTTTTTTTGTGGGTGGCGGCCGGGGCGGCTAAAACGCTGCAGATAATATAACACCGAATGAGAAGCGGGCCGTCTACAGTTGGGCCCCACTTTTGTTTCCCGTGTTGACTGTGTTGCCGTCGGTGTTGATGTTGTCTTCACGTGATCTTTCAGCGCCTTGTGTTTCTCCCACATTCATTATTCTTCATGCTTTTCATTGTTTTTTTTTTGTCAGTTTTCTTTTTATAAATTGTGAATAAATAAAAAAACATAAAATTGGTAATAATTTTTATTTTATAAATTATCAATTCCTCAATCAAGAAGATTTGGGATTAATATCTCACTAATAATAATTTTATTTTATAAAATGTTACTAATGAAACATATTCAATAGGTATATATTCATTAGCAAAATCTATTTTGAAGTAATTAAAATTTTAAACTTACATGGTTTCAACTCTAAAGATTTGGTTTAAGGATCTAATAGCTATTTGCATCCAAGATTACCTCAGTATACTCTTTCTGTTGAAAAAAAAAATTACAATATTTTTTAAAAGACAAAATTTAAGTAAAGTTGGTTAAGTATCTGTCATGAGATTTCATAATAATAATAATATGCTATATTGAAAATATTTTAAAATAGTGAATAATATAATATTGAGTTATAAAAAATATTTATATATCATATTTTTATTATAAAATTTAGAATAAATATTTTGAAAACACTGAAGTCTTATCCTTTCTTAAATGATTCAAATCTTCCAAGTGTGTTAGGCCTCGCTTAATGTGCTTATATCAAATAATTTTTTTATATTATTACGTATTTGTTACTTAAATATATACTATTCTATATTATATAACATAATCTTGCATGTATAAAATAAGCAATTGATAAAAAAATTATTTTGACAAATAAAGCTTTATGTAAAAAAAAATAATAGTAAATTACTTAATAACTAATTATTTAATAATTTTTAAAAAATTAGAATTTAAAATTTAAAGTTTAAAATTTAAAATTTAAAGTTGTGTATTTTTTAGCTTTTAAATTTGAAATTTTGAGTTTAAAATTTATAATTTAAATTTTGGTGTTTTGGGAGGGTTCAAATTTAGAATTTTAAATTTTGAAATTTAGACTTTGAATTTTAAAATTTAAAATTTGAGATTTGAAGATTCTAAATTTTGATTATTGAAATTTTAAAATTTAAAATTTAAAATAATTTTAAAATTTGTAGGTAAATATAAATATTTGTGATTATTTTTTATCACGTCTCTTATCCAATTATTTTTATTTGCCCTTATCTCTTGCTCTTCTAGGACATAAAGTTATAAATTGATCGATGAATAAAATTTAATTGACTAAATAATACTATACAATAGGGTGTTATGCCAAATAATGTTTAAAAGTGAATTGTATAAATTTATACTATTTTATGCTTTTAATATGGCACAGTAAATGAGCTTTACAGTAAAAATATTGTTTAGAATTTGAAGATTTGTGTTTTAATACTTAGAGTTTAAAATTTAATATTTTAAAATTTAAAATTTTAAGATTTTAATATTAAGAATTTAAAATTTTATAACTTAGAGTTTAAAATTTAAATATTTGAGGTTGAAATTTAGAGATTTTAAATTTTAAAAGTTTAAAAGTTTAAAATTTTAAACTTAAGATTTAGAAAAATATTTAAGTTTTAAATAAATATAAGTTATTGTTATTATTATTGTTATTGTTGTTTATTAGGTATTTTATTTAATTATTCTTATATGTTATTATCTTTCACTTTTTTTATGTATAGAGTCATATATTAATTAATATATAAAATTAATTTAATTAAATAATATTATATAATACAGTGTCATTTTAAATAATATATAAAAATAAATTGTATAAATTTACACTATCTTGTATTATTTTATAGGACACCCTTAACTGAATTTTAAAATAAAAACATTGTTTAGGTTGTGGAAAAAATAATATAGTATGTGTGAATCATGTACACTTTGATTTTTTATTAAATTATTTAATCTAATATTTTGGAATAATATTCTAAGTACAACGAGTATATTTTTAATTATAATTATTTAATTATAAAAATTAAATTGTTTGAGAATTATAATAAACTTCAACGTACACCGAGTGTCTCTCACGTTTATTAAAAAAAAAAGTATTTTTATAAAAAAATTATTCTTGAAAATATCACTCTTAAAAAATTCTAAAAGAAAAACGAGACAAAGGAAGCGCCCGCAATAAATAAAATAATATTTTTTATGCTTAAAAGAATTTACGTGGAAATTTTTCAAAGGAAGGAAAAGAGTGTGAAGGTCCTCACTGATGGAACCGCGGCGGCCGCTCGGGGCGGGTCCCAGTTGCTATGTTTCTCCGGAATCCGTGAAGCGACCGAACACAGATTCTCTCTCTCTCGTCTCATAATGGTATTGTGGTAATGATGGTATGGTAGGCAACGTGGACGAGACCACGTGGAGCATTATGAGTACGGACCAAGGTTGGTGGAAACGTGTCGGAAGTGGACAGGCAGTGAAGGCGGCGCATTAAGAGGGTATGGTCAGATTGACGCGTGGCGTGGTGATTTGAGGTTGTTAGAAAATGGGCCGGATTATTGGTGGCCGCATTCAATGCTTAAGTGTGCGTTGGGCTGTCACCTCTGTCCAACTAGCAACCACTGAATCGATGCCTTTTTATAGATATAAAGATGATAGATTGGTGGTTTGTAGAAGTTTAGTGTAATGGATTTTGCTACGAAAAAGCTCAATTTTATTCGAGATTCGTGTTTTTTTTTTAAATAAAAATTTAAAGAAAAATTCAATGATGACAAAAAAAAAATCCTAGTAGCATACTATTTTTATTTTGTTTTAATTTTTTGATAATAAAAATATTTTTTAAATTAATTTATACATTAATTAAAATTAAAACTTATTTTATGCAATTTTAAGAAATATATTATTTATTAATACGATATATTTATAAAAATAAATTTTCATAAATATTTATCTAGGGTGAATATAATTTGATTTGATATGATTTAAAATTTTAATTAAATTCGAGTGTTATTTTTTAATTTAAATATTATTTAATTGAAATGAATAATTTGAACAATATACTTACCCTTAATGTTAATTTCAAAATTTGAATTTGAATAATTAAGATAAAAATTATTATTTTTTTGTTTATTTGACTTCAATTATCGAATTTTAAATTTTAAAGATAATTTTAGTATTATTATCTTGATTGATTATTTAATTCACTTATATTTATTCAAAATAAATAAAAAGCGATTTGAGAGTACTTATTATATATTATTAAATATTGAAAAGTTATAATTTAAATAAATACTCACTACTAAAGAACAACCTATTATTTATTTATCTCTTAACAATTATTTGTTATTTTTTTGGCCTTACATGCCAAAACATAAAGAGATGGCATGCAGAGTTACGTATATTAGTATAAATTTGATGGCTATCAAGAAGGAATAATTGATATTGGCGTATGACATTATGTTTTTACACTTCTCAAGATCACATTATTATATATAATTTTTTTCTGATTTAACAATTATATTAAATATAATTACTATGTTCATTTATTTTGAATTAAGTATCAATAATGAGGTCAAAAATTATAATTGAGATAACCAGTATATAGCTTTTTTTTATTTAACAAATAATTTAAACACAATATTTTAACTATAATTTAGTCATGAATTTCATCATAAATAATTGTTGTTATAATCTCATCAACAATTAATTGTATTAAATTGTTTAAAAAATAAATAATATTATAAGCATGTAATTATATAATTAACTATTTTTTATATTTGAAAAAATGTATTTTAACTGTTTATTATATTTTTATTGGGAAAAAAAATCAAATCAATGATATTTTGTAGATCTTAGACCAATTATCTTGAGCTGAAGGAGGCAAATATATTGATATCTTAAATTTTTAAATATTATAATATGGGATATTATGGTATGTAGGATATACATGTATTTATATGATAATTGGTGGTATTATTTTAACATTCTAAAATTACTTTTATGTTTAAATTATTTCAAACATATATTACGTACTTTTTTTAATTTACTTAACTTAATTTGTATTTTGTTAAACTTTTTTATTTTTTTCTTGAAGATTGATGATTTTATTTCAGTGAAATAAAAACAGGAGAATAACTCCACGGTATATCAGTAAATTAAGATCTTATAAAATTATAAAGTATACAATTAATCTTACAAAATATCTTTAAAGTGTTAAAAAATAAGTGATTGGTAAAAAAATAAAGATGTAGGGTGTGTTTGTTTTCCTGTTTTAAAAACTGTTTTCTGTTCTCAGTTGTTTTTAAAACAAAAAAACTCGTTTGATAACTGTTTTATGTTATTGTTTCAGAAATAAGTTTTGGAAACAAGTTGTTTTTAAATTAGAAAAACAGAAATAATGAAAAGTTATTTTTGTTTCCAGTTTTTGTTTTCAGAAAAAAAAAATTAAAAACAACATATTTTTAAAATAGTTTATCAAACAGATTTTTTTTTACTTTTGTTCTATAGAATAAATTTTAAACATAATTTTTAAAAATAATTTTAAAAATAAAAAAATAAAAACAGAATCAAACAAGCCTTACGGTGACAAATTTTTTGAAAGGCTTGAAGCTTTTTAACCCTTTTTGTATTAATATTTTTATTTAATGATTATTACTAAATAGATAATTATGATTATATTATGATAAATCAATTTTTAAAATTTGCTATATAGATTTTCTTATAAACAAAAAAAAAATATATATGGAGCTTTTGGGATTGGCTCCTAAAAGTGCACGACGTTGAAAAATATTATATAAATTGAGAGCAATTTGATAACTACATTAAATCAATTTCTTTATTTTTTTTTTTCATCAAAAGTTTTTGAAGGGTACGATGCACTTCGAAGAAGCCAAACTTTCTTTTTTTAAAAAAAAAAAATTGCTATTAAATTTTTTAGTAAAAATATAATATGTTGACATTTTTTTTTCAACCAAACCCTACATAATTGGTTCATCTAATTTTTTTCCCCAAATGTTATAATTTTGTCGTAGAATTGGACAACAAACATTTAAATAATTATAATTTTGTCCTTTTTTATTTTTGTAAATTACAGTTTACTTCAATGTAGTCCGATTTGAAATTATTTTGTCCAATGTGATCTAAATTGTGTTATTCCACTTTTATTTAAATTGTTTTATTTTTACTTAATTGTCCGATGGTATTTTTTTAAATCAAATTAATCATGTAAATTTTAACGTGATCAATAGTTTCGTTGCTAAAAGTATGTCATATTTACACTTTAAATAATTTTATAATTTTTTAATGTAACCATTGAGATTCAGTTGACTTTAAAAATTGAAGATATATGCTAAAAATGTTCAAGATATAAATAAATGTAAAATTATCACAATAAAATTAAGTGATAACGATACAAATTATTAGTGTAAGTTTGTTTGATTTAGTGCTAAGTGTAATGGTCCTTCAAAGAAGGTGATGTGGGTTCAAGCCCTCTAACCCTTAAATTAAAAAAAATTAGTTTCTCATGTATTTTTGATAAATAAATAAAATTACTGAAGTATTAAATGAGACATTTTAAATTAGAAAGAAACAAATTAATTTTAAACCCAGTTTTTATTTCTTAAAATGTATTTTATTTTCAATATTTTATTATTAAAAAAATTAAATGTATTTTTGTGAAGCTAAAGATTTATTTATCTTTATTTTTAAATTAAAATAACATAAATAATTATTAATATTACTTAAGTTTTGAATTTGACATTAATAATTGAGAAATTATTTTAATTTTTAATAATTATTTTAAACTATTTTTATAATTACAAAAATATTATTAGTCATATTTTTAAAATACTCAAAAATCATTTTATAAAATTTATATTTTTAACATATTATTTTTGAAAATATAATTTTTAAGAATTTGTCAAATACATTTTCATTTATTTTTTATTTTCAATAAGAAAGAAAAAGACGAGAAAACCAAACCCTTATTAATATACTCAGACCGAAGTTTGTTCTAGACTGCGACCTGATCCAACTCCCTTGGACGGTGCATGTGGGCTTGTGCGGAACCTTATCCCATTGCTTCAAAGAAGGGATGAGTCTCCAGCAATTTTTCAACTAAACTGCCACCACGAAAACGTGGATCTTCACACCATAGTAGTAACCTTTCCTCTTTCCCTCTCTCCCTCTGCCTCTGAATCTTCCAATAGACTTTGGTTAGGGTAGTGATAGCGTGAGTCTTCATCAAAAAGAAGATGGGAAGAATCTTTGTGGTGGAGCTGGAAGGCAGGTCTTATAGATGCAAATTCTGCAAAACCCACTTGGCCCTTGTTGATGATCTTATCTCTCGGGTACCATCCACGTTTCCTATCACCAAATTAGCTAAAGAATGTTTTCTCTGATAGATTTAGACCATCAATTTTCTGATTCTAAAGAACAATACATCCTTTTGGAGACTTCATTCGTGTCAGTATTTGTAAATTAACATGTAGTTGGGGTTTGTGAGATTTGTAAAATTAGGTGATGGAAGCATGGTCTAGTGCAGCACCCTGGTTGGGAAGGATTAAGTTTTGACATTTTTAGAGTTTTTTCTTTTAGGGTATATATCTTGATTGTGAATAGGGGTGTAGTCTTAATGGAATAATTCCGGAGCACTAATCCTAGAGAACTGTGTTTGATCCTTAGAACTTCGAAAGGTTTCACCTTGAAAAACTTAAACTTGAAATTTTCTGCTCAATCACTAAAAGAACTGAAACTCATTTAAAGTGTTAATTAACATTTGCCATTAATTGGAATGAAAATGTGCTTTTTGCCCTTCCATCTCTCTATGAGCTGAAATCTAGATAACAATGTTTTTAATGAGTGAATTCAATGAGAACACGTATCTTGCGCTAAAGCCAAGTCAAAGGATCTGACTGAATAAGGTTATTGTTGACAATCTTCTGTTATGTGTGAATTGATCTCTGCTAACCAATGGCAATAACTGCCTCTTGAGCCTATTTTAGTAGGGTTGTCTGGAGGTTTGTAAGTGTATGTTTGGAACTTTGGATTGAGGAGAATGGAAGAGAAGGAAAGGAAAGTAAAGGTTTGATTTAGATCTTCGCCTTGCCTGGGAGATTTTAATAAGGAGGGGAGGAAAATGAAGTATATTTCACTAATCCTCCAAAATCATCCACCTTTCATATTTCTCTCTCATCTTTGTGGGTTCTGGAGGAAAAACCAATCATTAACTATCATATTATATAATATTTTTTAAAATTGCAATATTAATAAACTCAACCATTTTCATATTAAAAAATTTGTTAAAGTATATTATAATTAAATATTTCCTTTTATTTAATATTGTTTTCCATCTCATGTTAATTTTAAACATCCAAACGAAAGGATAAAAATATATTATAATTAATTTTCTCCTTTCTCTTTATTTGGGTTCCTTCCCTTCCCCTCTCAACTCCCAAATATAACCCAAAACAACTACCACTAGAAGCATATTTGTATCTACCACTATGGTTATGTTTCTTACTCTGCCTGGGCTGTGTAAGCTATTTACAAAATGCCCAAGCTTTCTTTGGGAGCTCTACCTTGTTTTAAAATAGGTTATTTTTTGAGTGCCCTCTGGTGCTCCTCTCCCCTTACATGTTGTGATTTAATCATTCCCATTCATAGCCCCAACCTTACCTATGGCCAATGCCTTAAAAGACTGCAAAGAACACCAAACTTATTGTGGCTATTCTGGTAAAACATGAAGTCTAAAATGTACATTGGCAACAAACCATAATCTCAAATACTTGGGTGCTGCATAAATCTCTAATATCCTTCATATTATGTTGCCTTTTGCTGATTAGTCCTATTTATGGATATTTCAAGATATATTGACAGGAACTGCCCCTCGAAGTCAAATAGAGTAAATTTCACTTCCATAACCACTGTTGAAAAGATTAATAGAAATTTTCAAATGGGGGGAGGGGGGAGGAATTATTGGGATGATATTAATAGGTTGATCATTCTATTAAATGTGTAACGTAATCTACTTTGTAATGTACTCTAGGGAACCCAAATCCATTTTGCCAATGGTTTTAGGAATAAATTATCTCTCAGCTAGAACTCCTAATGCTTAACAGGGTACGTAAGCAAAGGAAAAGAGGCGCCTATGTTAACATGATTGGAAATAAGCTTCACTAATGATTTTCAATGTCTTTTTAACTCTTGACCATATGAACGTTGCATGGCTGCTTTTAATATTGGTGCTTGTACTCACATCATCCATGATATTTAGAACTTCAAATATTAGAGATAGCTATAAAAATGAAATAGACATGTGTACTTATGATTTTTGTGATGGGAAAAAAGATAGTAAGCTAAATTTATTACTTCTAATAGTATGTATCATCTGTAAGCTGTTAATTTTGCTTGGTTTCACCAGTACAGTACTTGAAATGCTCTGATAGATTGATAAACTCTAATCATTATTGTCAGGCTTTTCATTGCCGACGTGGAAAAGCATACCTCTTCAATAATGTGTAAGCACTTAGCAGTTCCTTTTGGATATTTAATAATGAATAACTTAGATTTATAATAGTGGTGTATGTTAAAATTATAGCCTTGTCGCTTATGTTTGTGTGTGTGTGTGTCTGTTCCAATTTTTTTTTTTTTTTTAAAATACATATTGATCCAGATAAAGCTTTTGCTGTGGTTCATATAGTTGCATTTTATGTAATTTGAAACTACCAGCAATTGGGTGCTTATAGTTCTCATATTCTGCTAAACTCATACCTCATTCTGAAAATTGCATTCATCGATACACCATGGACCCTGAATTCTTCTCCTTATCATCTTTGTTTTCGTTGACATTGTCACTGTTGTTTAAAAAAACCTTTATACATCTATATGGAATTTATATGCATCTTTACATAGCATTTATAAGATTGAGGCTTTTTAACCTATTCAAGACAGAAATTTAAATCCTAACATAACTGCTTCTATTTGTTATTAATGCTGCTTTTTTGTTCTTAAACATTTTGTTTGCATATAGTAGTTGGCATCATCATGGAATATATCTCAAGTTTGTAAAATGAATTCCCATGGGGAAAATGATTCATAACATATAGATGTTTGTTCGTATAGCAAAAAGCTTTAGACTTTGATAGCTCTTCAGGTCTTGTCAATTGGGTTCTAAAAACTGTATAAGCTGTTGACATGAGTATGTACATGTGCACATACGCTCCACAAGCTATGATAGCTATGAAATTGGTATTGGTTTAGGTTTGAAGTTTTCATGCCAATGATAGTGCAGAAACATTGATGTCCTTGCTTTTAATTACTTTAATATGGCATCTTGAGTATTATGAAGGCAGAAAAGGGCAGTAGACTAAGAGTTTTCATGCATTTATAACTCTAGGTCCCTAGGTAAATATGTGAGTCTTTTTCCATTGGAGTGTGAGTTCTTCCTTCTATAACCATGATACAATCCCTTTCGTTGAAGATTACTTTCATACAGCGATATAATTAAGTTAATCTTTTTCTAAAATAACTGTTGATGATATTATATTTTGATCATAACGCTTCTCTCTTTTAGTGTTCTGTTGACTCTCCATCTTTATCTCAAGCGCTTAACTTGATTGTATCACTTGACATGACTTCTTCAAGAAATGCAATTCAATTTACCCTAGGTATGGGGTTGTTGAATAATTTGATTACAAGGTAAAAGTAGCGGTAGATCTTATTTGATGCATAAATATAGCATGAAAGGATCCTGCTAGTAAAAATTTATTGCTCTCCTGGCTGGAAGTGCTAACATATGTACAGTTCTGGGCAAATTGAAAGCTTTGTTATTAGTGAACTTGGACTCTTCAAACCATTGGCCCTGACTGTAATACTCTAATGAGGAAACATCCAGAGGACCTGTAACCATATTCTTAAGAATGATGTAAGTAAATAAAGTTTCACTCGTACTTTTTGTTTCATTCATCCCTTTACTTTGCCCTCGGCTATGGGGGTACGCACATGGGTGGATGTTTTGGTGCTAAAACAAGGAAAAAGGACCCTTCAAGTTTACTAACCGTATGCAAATTATTATTATTATTATTATCAATACTTGCAACTTTATAGAAAATATCTATCAGTTTAGGCAACCCTGTAGCCAAACCATCTTATCTGGTCTTACAGGTAAATTGTTAGAAGTTTTTATTCCTTAACTACTATCCTGTCCCTTTTCCTGCTTTTATTTGTGTATCTTCTTCTTCCATTTATGAATTGACATACTTTAGTAACCATTAATAAAATGCTAACTCTGCAATACCTTCCTTTTAACTTCGGCCCTAATAAATCCTAACTTCTCTTTCTGACAGCACTGCTATCTGTTCATCTTCCTGGTTTGTAGACAGTGATTTCAGATTTTTTTAGAGTCACTGCCTAAGGAATTGGATTTAGGAGTCTTAATGCTTTAGTCTTTGAAAGTGGCCAGAATTCAGAACTATTCTGATCTATGTTTTGGCGTAAGTTTGACCCTTACTTTAAACATACCCAAAGTTTAACCTATCAGTTGGTTTAGACTTGCAGCTGTTCAAAAGATTTATCGAAGATATGGTGCAATGTTATACTATGCTGCATTTTGATCCAGTCATGGCCTGAAATATTGCATCTGCAAAAATTATATTCCAAAATTGTTATAATTCATAGGTGTATGCCTTAAATAAATATGCCTGTGATGTATTTAATGAAGAGAAGCTCGTAAATTTTATCTTTCTGCTGCTCAAAACAGCTATGCTTTTACATTGTGGCAGCATATTATTTTGTTTCAAAATACTAATTGTTCCTTATCCACTTAAAAGCTATTGCGTTAAGAAAATGACAGACCAAGGAATTATTGCTAAATCAATTGTGTTTGTAGTTGATTCTGGTTATATATTTTGCCAGCCATTTTCTGCTTGTATGACTATAGCAGCCCACCGTGAGTTCTCTTTTATGTTAACTTTTCTTCCTAATTTCAAACTTTACTTTTTCGTTTTCTCTTACAAGTAAATGACCATATTTATGACTTCTAACATCATGTCCGTATGCTAATGAATTTTGCATCTGTAATATATATATATATATATATATATATATATATATATATATATATATATATATGTTCCCACGCCTATCTGATCAAATCATCAAAGCACTATTGCCAAAAAGAAAACAGGAACTGGGTATTTGGCGCTTAGCTCTCTTTTCTATTAAGCAATAATTTTAAGTATAACAGTATTAAAGGAGTTGTTAGGTTTCTGTCATTCTTTGGTGAAGCTACCACTAGACCTGAATATTTCAAGATGCTTTTGTTTTTGGGCCTGTGATGTAGTGTGAACATCACTGTTGGAGTACTAGAGGAAAGGATGATGCTTTCAGGATTGCATAGTGTGGCAGACATCTTTTGCTGTTGCTGTGGTCAAATAATTGGCTGGAAATATGTAATCTCTACTCTTCTACTCTCTTTCATTTGCATGCATTTGCAAAGAGTGTTAGACCTATTTTCAGGATTCAACCTATTCTGGACTGAGGCTTGGATTTTTTTTTTTTTTTTTTTGGCATCATCCATTCCTGTAGTTGTAGACTCTAAAGCACGGACATACCTATTTTCAGGTGTGTCAGATGCTGATAGTGTCACAACACATCAAAGATACATGTCTGACCTGTATAGAGACATATCAGAATAAAAAAAAATTATTTATTTTTTTGGCTTGGACATGCATTGGACGCAGCTGGTCCAAAAAAGATAAAATGAGAGACTAGATAATCCATCTTGATTAGATAATACACATACACAAACAACCCCCATGTTGTGTTAGTGTTCATGTTTCATATTGCAGTAAATTGTCAAAAGACTGTTTTATCCCTTTAACATTGTATTGTTCTCTCCCACAGGAGAATGTGCAGGAGAAGAGCCAAAAGTATAAAGAGGGAAAGTTTGTTCTTGAAAGGTATCATCCTTTTGTGTTGCCACCTTCCTTAGTTATGGGCAATTTGGGTTATGCATTTATTATACTGAGTTTATATCTTTGTTGCATGTCCATATCACAGAGGAAGGATTGTTGATGAAATTGATTTCTCCCCTGAATTCTATATTGACACCCATGCCAGCATGAGTGATGCCGAAGAAGCTTAGCATCTTATTGTACTAATAGTTATCAGAACACACTGCTTTTGTATGTGAATAATAATAATAATAATAATAATAATAATGGTGAACCATGAATATGTCCAGAATCAAGCATGCTTGTGTTGCTATTTTTTGACAGTAGGAGATGAATAGGCGTCTCCATAGTGTAAAGTGTGTAGATGGAGAGGGATGTTTTTTTTTGTTGAATAAATTACATTCATCTTACTTGAATTTTTTTAAATTTACACTCATACTTGTTTTAGTTCAAATTAGTCGGAAACCTTTTCTCCCTGTATAAAATTGTTAATGACTTTGTTTTTTTTTTCCCCTTAAAAGCCCATTGATACATTAATTTAATGCAATATAAATTATTCAAAGTACTTAAAATAAGAGATATTAATGTAGTTTTTTAAAAGTTTGAGAGAGTTTTAGGTATGTTTTACAAATTTTAAGTGAGATTATAGTCTCAAATTGAAACTAGAAGAGTCTGAATATAATTTTCACAAATAAATAAAAAATGTAATTTACTTCTTTTTTTAATCCTTTCAGTTTTGCTTCTAAATCTTTTGACAATCTTGGTGGTTTTTATAACTCATTTTATAATGGATAAAACTCAGAAGTAACTCATTTTATAATGGTTTTTATAACTCATTTTATTTATAATTAATTTGATTATCTTCCTGGAGCTTCCCATTAAAACTCTCATTTTCAGAAAAAAAAGTTGGAAATGGTTTATTTCATTTTTCAATAACCTCCCAGCATTGGTTTGTGGAGGTCAAGGTGAGGAGAAAATTTGTGGTAGTCAATACAAATGAGAAATATACATGCCATGCAAGCTTTTGTTAATAAGTAAATTTAAAGTTTTATAAATTTTTGTGTGAAATAAAATCTTACGTTCAGTCCATATTTATTTTATTTTATAATAATTAAGTATAATTTTAAAGAATTCAAATTATATAATTTTAAATTTAAATGCATCTCTGAAAATAAATATACGTTGTCATTTATTAGTATAAAATTATAATTTATAATATACAATTACTAATGTACACATATATTTCTACTCAACTAAATTTAATAAATGAAGGATATTTTAAGAATTTCAATACAAACAAGCTCTCGCAGGGTTCTATCCCATCTTTATAGAATAAAATTCTAGCTCTATATAGGACAGTCTCCATGAAAATTCTCCAAACAGAAAAAATTGTCTCTGAACATGGTTTTTTTTTTTTTTGGGCCAAAGTCTCTAAACATTGTCGAATATTGCCTATTAAACTATCTTTTATCGGCTTTAACTAAACTTCGAGAAAAATAAGTTTAATTGGGGACTTGGGGTGACATGGTGAGATAATTGTAATTTTACAACTAAATAATTATTTTGGTCATAAAAAAATACACACATGTTTAATTTAATCTCTTCAAATTTTATTTTTATAATTTAGTTCTCAAACAATTATTATGTCTTTAAATTAAGTTAACATGACATTTTTTTTAAAATAATCTTTAAAATTTTTAATTAAAAATATAATATTTTGATATATATATATATATATATATATATATATATATTAAATTATTAAAATAATAATTCACTCTAATTTTAATTCCCATGTGGCTATATTGCGATTGCTTTGGGTTAGTTACTAATCTCATTGCTGGGTGATTGGCCAGATTTCTTAATGGTATAAGGAGATTGAGATTCTGTACCATCATTTAAATTCGTAAGTATTAAATATTAATTTAAAAAAGTATATTTTTAAAATTTATCATATAAATTAGATTTAATCACACTTTTTATCCTTTTATTTTTATAAATATATCAATTTATTTATTATATAATTTATAATATAAATTTATTATCTTAATTTTAATAAATAAATTAAAATAAATTTTCTGTTAAGTTCATTGTCAATGCTATTATTAATTTTTATTACACTTTTAATTTTTTTTATAAATATATTAATTTAGTTATCATATAATTTATAATCTAAATTTAATATCTTAATTTTAATAATTAAATCAAAATAATTTTCCTGTTAAGTTCATTATCAATGCTATTATTAATTTTTTATTACACTTTTAATTTTTATGAATATATCAATTTAGTTATTATATAATTTTTAATATAAATTTAATATCTTAATTTTAATAAATAAGTCAAAATAATTTTCCTATTAAGTTTATTATCAATTCTATCTGTATATATTATATGTACATAATTAAATCTGTCTTTAAGATATATTTTAAAAAAAATTATTTTAATTTATTTATTAAAATTAAATTAATTAAATTAACGAATCACAAGAAATAAAATAAAAACCAAAACTACAATTAAACCTTTAAATCACTTAACAAATTTAGAATATTCCAAGGCGGCATAAATGGGTTTCGGGCAACTGCTCAGCCTGTGAGAGGAAAAACAAAGGCTTATAAGTGGATTTGATTCGCTTGCAAAGTCACGCCCAATGCCATTCGTCTAACGGAAAGCTACTTTCTTTCATTTTCGCCTTCACTTCTTCTGCAATTCCCTTCCCGAGAATGTTCTTTACCCATTAGCAACTTTATATTTTCTCTTCCTCTTCTTCATCTTCTTCTTCTTCTTTTGTAATTTAAATATTTTGTTATCGCTTTTGCTCTTGACTATTTCATTTTGCAGTTTAGTCGAATGGGGAAATCCTCCGCTTCGCTTAAGAAGAAACGTTCCAAGAAATCCTCAAAGGTATTATCAATTAGTTATCCTGTTTTCTCTATTCCACAATTTCATTCTAGGGTATCAATTTTTAGCTTCAGATTTACAATTGTTTGGGAAAAGAAAAAAACTTTCTGATTCTGCTTGTGCTATCGGAACTGAAAAAAATGAGAGAACGAATCATATAGCTCAACTGAGAAAGACACTTTTATTGTACTAGAAATTGTTTTCTGGGTTTAAATGCTTTAACTTTTTATTCTTATAAGAGATGACAATTTTGATTTGGTTATTAGGTTTTCGTATCTATTCTTAGCAAACCAGAGTACATTTAGTTTGTCAAGTTGGTTGAAATGGAATATTTGACCATAAAATGGGAATTTCTACATAAATATATGATATATTTGCTGGTTCGTGGCCGTTGGTTCGTTTAATTACCAAAAAAGTAAAATTGTTGCTTCAGGCTAGGGCAAGCAGTAGTAAGAGTAAGAGTAGGAGATTTAAATCCAAGAAGCTTCGTCGTGAGGTGTCTTTTTCTAGCTCTGACTATGATGATTCAACAAGTTTGAAGACATCATTGTCTTCTAGTTCTGAGGATAGCTGCAGAAGTAGAAGGGCTCGGTCTAGCAAAAGGAAAGAGGTGAAAGGTCGAAGGAAGAGGTCTAAGAGACATTCATACAGCCATGACAGCAGTGAGGACTCTATTCGTGATAGGAAGAGAAAAAGGGCAAAGAGAAAGAATGAGTACAAGGTGAGGGAGAAACCGAACAAGAAGAAAAAGCTTAGGAAAGAAGCGAGTGTTAGTTCTATGAGCAATGGGTCATGGAGCTGCTCAACTTGTCAAGGTGGGGGTGCTAGCAGCGATGAGGGTGAAATCAGAAGCCTTAGGGGAAGATCAGACAGAAAAGGAAAAGAAAAAATATCGGAGAGAGGCAGAAGTGGAAGTGAAAGGAGTAGTAGATACAGGGCCAGAAGTTGTTCATCATGTAGTTTCTCTAGTGAAAGTAATCATGAATGGAATGAGGAGAAGAATATGTGTAATAACAATTCCAGGCGGCTCAAATCAGTTATTACTGTTACAAAGGAGGCAGAGGAAGGAAGGGAATTATGCAGGAATGAGACCGAAGAGGAGATTGTTGATGATCATGATTACCCTTGTAGAAGTAATGACAGTAATGATGGTGGCAGTAAGAGAGAGTTAGATCATCATTCCATTCTTGCATCGAAAGAGAAAGTGAGAGTTGAGGATGAGAAAGTAGATGGGAATGCTGATTTTAGTTTAATAAAACCCTCAGCTGGAGATAGGAGCTACAATGACAGGAACAAGTATGACGGAAGTAAACTTAATGTTGATGGTGCTGAGACAAGTGAATCTAGGGAGAAGAAAACTAGTGAGATTTCTGGGGCTAGTTTGAATGGTGATGACTTGGAATCAATTCTAAGACAAAGGGCATTAGAAAACTTAAAAAAGTTCCGAGGTAAGATCCAGTCTAGTGTAAAAGCTTCTGGTAAGAAAAATAAAATTGGTAGTGATGTGAATCAAGCACCAATCAAAAAACATGAACTGATTCAAGGTAAGTCTATTGTCAATAATACGGCAGCGAAGGTTAATTTGGACAAGAAAACCATTGTAGAAGAAATTACTTTGCCTGTAGGGAGGAGAAGTTCAATTGCTTCTTCAAGAAACAATGAAAGGAATCTAAACGGGGTTAAAGGTAAATCTGGATCTGTTGAGCATCAATCTACCTGTGTCCCAGAAAAGGTAATTGATGCAGAAAACCCTTGTGAAACAATCACAGTATCCACTAGTTACGTGACTAATAATCTAGAATTGACCACGCCAGAATCCTGTCATGATTCACTTAAAAGTCACCCAACTCTGAACCAAACACCTGCTTCAGGACCTCCTCAGGAAAAGTTGGTGGTAACAGAGAGCACTATAGATAGGCAAACTTCTGATACTTGTCACTTTGTGAGTCAGAGTAGCAATGATGGTGTCCAAAACATTGGAGGGTTGTGTTCTGCTGCTCCTAACCCTTCTTGCCCCGTATCTAATGTTAGATGTAATAATTCGAATAAAGAACAAGATGAAGTTAAGGAGCACTCTCAGTTTGAATTGAAGCAAACATCTGACTCACATGAACCTCGACATACAAAGTGTCTGGTGACTGAGGGTAATGTAGACCAGAATGCAGCTAAGACTGCCGCTGCAATTCAAAGTACTATTAATAGTGGAAGAGATGCTGATAAGTTATCTGCTTCCGCTACTGCAAAACCTTGCTCTGAAAGCTCGTTAGTAGAAAATAGCTCAACTAAATTGCAAGGTGAAGCCAGCCAGGGCTCCCAATTTGAGCAGAAAACAATGAATGTGATGCGGGGTGGTGAAATGGTACAGGTGAGCGTATATTGTATAATATTGTCTAAGATTTTGAATGCTACTGTCATGATGGTAAAAGCCCTAAAATACTGAATGTAATCCATTCTTTTTACCCGTTTAATCCTTTCTTACTAGTTGTCTGAAATCCCAGGTGAGCTACAAGGTCTATATCCCAAAGAAAACCCCTGCTTTGGCTAGAAGACAACTTAAGCGATGATCTTCTATCTATGCTTCTGGTGAGAAAAGGCTTTATGGAATGCATGTGCAGGAAAGTAAAAGACTTTGTGGAAAGTTTATTTTTGAATTCAGCTGAAGTGGATCCTTAGAACTGTAACAATTTATACAAGTAATTTTATTTTACATAAAATCTTAGGTGTTCATTATCTGGTTTGCTATAATCATGTATCTGTCCTATTTAAATTAATACAATCTTGCAGCATGAAGACCCTCCATGAGACCTTGGAATTTGGAGATGTTGAAACACTTTGTGTAATGAGCCAATAAGAGTGTATTAAATTAGGTTTGTTAATAATTAGTAAGTTCCACCATCTAATACACCTATTCTTCTATATTGGTTCTTTGCACATAAAGAAGTGCACCGAATAATTTCTTTTAGGTGGCGTCTGGTGCATGGATTTATTCATTTCCCATGTATATGAAAACTTCTATAAAGAATTTATGCATGAGATATATAAAAAAAAATTGATATTTTTATATTATTTAAGTCATGTACAACATATAAATGTAAAAATTTTCATGTTTATTATATTTAGAACATCTTAAAACTAAAATGTCCATGTACTAAACACTATCTTAGCCTTTGTTTAGGTAGATATGAGATGATATTTTATTCTATCTAAGTTTATATAACTACGTCGTATTTCTAAAAACCTGGTAAAGATGCATCAGCACACATCCAAATTCTTACTATTTATGCCATTTCTGACCCTTTTATGCCTTCATTGGAGGATGGCATGATGAGTGGTGTGCTAGAGGTTGGGTTTTATTATTATTAGATGCATCTCGAGATTTTTATATTAATAATATTGATTGAATTATAAATTAAAATTAGAATTAAAATACGAATCTCTAGATGCTTTAACAGCTAAAAAAAAAAAAAGTTTAACCTCTTAAAATGTCGGTTCTCCGAAGAAATACCCAGACAAATGACGATGAATTCAGGTGCACCATTCCTTCCTCGAGAAGCAATTCAATCTATAACTAGAGGCAAGTAATGGGCAGGGAATGCTACATTTTTAACAAGAAAAACAGGTAATAAGAAATATAAACTAGAGATTCCACTGTTGAAATTTTTAAATTTTTTTTATAGACGATATAATGTAGTAGAAATTGTTAGAAAACGCACAATGTAAATTAAGTCAACAAAAATTTATTGAAGTGAGTATTTTAATTGGGGGAGTTTAATGACACTGATTTTAATAAATTTTTATTAATTTATTACGCAATAACTTGATACATTGATTTATATATTGTATCTAACAATTTCTCGTAATTGGACTGTCACTCTATCTCTTTCACTCACACACGCTGCCTGTTGAGTTTTATCTATCTATCTCTCACATGCTGTGTATATATTCTTATTTTTAAGTTAAATATGAAATATAAACTATACGCAAAAAAAAATATAAAATTTATTGAAATTTAAAATTGAGATCAATATGAGAAGTTCCTTTTCTAAAATATTTTAGATTTAACAACTTTGGCTTTTATTAATTTGATAAATAAATATGGATGTAACACTAAATCCCATTTTAATCTTTCAATGAAATGATGGTTACATTTGGATACCCTATAGTTTAGGTCCAATGTAATACTACAAAGTCTAACTTTGTCCATAAATATTTATTTTATCAAATTTTTTAATAAAAATATAATATAACTAATAACCTACTATCCACTTTTTTAAAAAAGAAAAATTCAATTTCATTTAAAAATCTGCTTAGGTGTCGTGAAAGTTGTGGGCGTATATTTTGATTCTACGAGATGAGATATCAAGACACTAGAAATTTTTAAAATGATTATAAGTAAATTTTATTGAACAATTATTTAATATATTTATTTGACTATTTTTAATAGTTTAATCTACTTATAATGTACCAAGAATCCCAAGTCAAAACACTATTCTCAGAGTCAATATTTAATAGTTGCACGCCAAAACCGTTATTAACATATAAATCCTAACTAAATAGATTGTTGACTAAATAATCTACGTAAGAAACTAAAAATATGTCTAGAAAGAGAACAAAATAACATATAATTACAATTTATTTGTATGCAACTCTTGAACTTCTAAGTCTTGAAAACAACTCTTTACATAAATTTCTAGAACTACAAATTTAGGTGATGTTTTTGTTGTTGACAAAAAAAAAATTAGAATGAGAACGAAAATAAATTAAAATATTATAATTAAAATTGTGTTTGATACGATATGAAAAATAATAGAATTTTTATTTTTTTTATATTTAGTATACCATAAATAATATAAGAATGTAATTAAAAAATTAACAAAAAAAATAAAAATACTGTTAAAAAAGTATTAAAATATTATTATTTTAACTTGAAAATTTATTTTAAATTATTGTAAATAAATAATTAGTAATATTAAAATTTAAACTATATTTTGTTAAAAATATCAATAATATTAACAAAATATTAAAAAATGTAATTTAGATATAATCGAAAAAATTTATTTTATTATATTTTTTTCTTAACTTAAAAAATTAATAATTAATTAATAAATATAATGTTAAAATATATGTTTATTTAATTATAGAATAGTTTATCAATAATTAATAAAATACAAATATAGCATCAAAACAATTTCAATCTTACAATTAATATCTACATAAATTTATACATTATTTTTGTCTTAAAAAATGTGCATCTCTAACTATTTTATTATTGTCTCTTTAAAATTTATTTTTCTAACATATAAATAAATTTAAACAATAATTTTAATCTAAAAAATATAATATTTGAGTCAATATACACAACAAAATCTTAAAATTTATTTATTACAATTTTTCATTAATTTAATAGTCATATGAGTCCTACCATTTCAAAAGTTGAATGGCCAATAGATAATAAAAATATCTTAACACAGAGAAAATAAACATTAATATAAGAGAATGAAGAACAAACACATGTAACAAAGATGATCAATGGATTATAGCACGAATCCACTCAACTTTTTTCTTATTTGATATGAATAGAAATCCAACCAATAAGTTGTCATATTGTGATAGAGTAATATGTGCAAAACGACGCTCTTGTCTAGTCAAGCACTTAACTTGGTCCAACTCTGTATAGAAACACTCTTTTCTTGCATTCATATGGGTATTGATAGACATCCTTTCTATAGTTCTAACAATCATGTTTGTTGCTAATTAAATATCGACATCTATCTATATGCCCACATTCTAGAATACTTAAATAAAAGGATCATCACATTGTTTGTGCCTCGAGTCTGAACTAGCTTCACTTGTAATTTTGTTAGGGGCTTCATAATATAGAATAAATGCTAAAGGGTCCGAGAACATTTTCGTGTCTTCCAAGTCTTCAAACTGAATATCTTCATTTTTAGCGTCCTGCGTCCATCTCCTCAACGATGTCACAAAAAAATTAGACATCTGTGCCATTTTCACGATCATTTCTCCAAACAATGCATAGTTCCTCAAAGTGATGGAAATGATTATTCTTAAAAGGAGCCACCTTCTTATGTGTCTGAAAAAAAAAATTAAAACATAAATCAAAACAAATAGCAATCTTTAAACTTTAAAATAAAAACATTTTAGAGTAAAATACAAATAAGAAAAATAATATTTAGCTTAACCTTAATAACATCACTTACCTAGATATATGTGTCCCATCTTTTTTTATCTACCATGACATAATGTATATTGCTATCATATTCAAAATCATTGGTATTTGTACCATATACCATATCAAACACAATATTTCAATTTATTTTTAGTGTTTTCAGCTTTTATTGTAAATGAGGCATCCCCTTTAGACTCCAACCAGAACACCTCTCTTGTAACATGTTTTCTAAAGCCTGTAAATGCCCAGGTTTAAATTCATTATCAATCATATACTTCTGTTCAAGCCTCGACTCAACAAGATATTGAACAAGCAACCTATCATCATCCAATGTCCATACATGTTTTTTACTTTAAGAACTATTGTCCGAATATTGTGATATCGTGCAAAGCTATTAATAAAAACATAAATTATAACTAGTGTCATAAAATTCAAAACATTCATCATTTATATAAATGTAAATATTAAAACAAATGTCATCAATAGTTATACTCCAATATTTAAGAAAATATAACTATATATTTTTTAAAATTCAATGTTAAAATATTATCACATTGTAGTAATATAAAATCCTATAAAAAGGTCACACATAAATTTTCATTTAAATGTCATAGTACAACTTTTTAACTAATTTAATATACTTCATCTATTCGCCCTAAACTTATTGAATAGTTGGTTAGTTAAATTATCTCGCCAATTGCTCCAAGCATCATTGTCTCCATTGTTAATATTAGGGTGTTATTCAAATTTTGTGTAATAAGTTGACTGCCATCCAATTGATCTTCTAATGGGTCTAGTATATTCTCTTACCTGATAAGACTATAAATCAGAAAACAAGCAATGACGACACTATTATGCGTTTTAACGGGATACTAAGAAGGACTTCTAAAAATTGCCTACCTTAATTTTAACAATTCAAAACACCTTTTAATTACATTACATGCAAATGAATATCTCATATTGAAACACTCATGTGGAGTGGTGGATTGGTAATTATCTTTCCACTCGTTTAAGTGGTATCTTTATTTTCTATAGGATATCAAAAAATCTTCGCAATTAATATACCCAGCATCAACCAAATAGTAACAACCTATAATATATATATGGATATTAGTAATTCAAGTACATATACTAAAATTGTTATATAAATATATACATACATGTACAAATGACCAAAATAAAAGCATAAATTATTTTCTCACCCTGCAGTACTTCTAGCCCATTTCTTCTACTAATTACATCACATAATACCTTGTCATGAGCAGCCAACCCTTCTCATCTTGGCAACGCATATATAAATTGTCCCCTTTAAAGCATACTCCTAAGATATTAGTTATGATTTTTCTTTTTCTATTACAATATTTAGGTTTATCTTTTAGTGGCACTTTTATTTTTGTGTGCATTCCATCTAAAACACTGAGACAATTTTAGACAATAAAAAAAATTATGTAATAGTATATAGTAATATGCTCCAATGATACAGGAAATCTAATTATCTACCTTGATTCATTTTCATTTATCATCTATTGAATCATCAAGAATTATTTCATGTGTTTTCAATAACTCTCCTTGCACACACATCATAATGTTCAACACCAATTTGAAATATCTACTAATAGTTTTTCTTAATTAACCAAATTGAAATTAAATTACCCTATTTTTGACGTGATGAGCAAGAATGTATAAAAATATTATTGTTTGCTCATCGACTAACATATATTTGGTAGGTTTTATCTCCTTTATAGAATCTAACATCGAGAATAACTAATCAAATGTCACTTCGTACATCCTAAAATTGATTAAAACAATTGTTGTCACTACTATATACTAAATATCTAAAGCGCACTTTTTTGACATAGAAATTTAAAATGTATAACGTATTATTTATACACCTACATAATGCATTACTAAGACACATTGCAAGATAAGATTTACGATAGATATGCATGACATTTAACCAAAAGATCAGTATGGAAAGTAAGAGTTGTCTTCTCATAGGCTCTATATTTGCAACAAAATTATATATATGCTTTCAATCAGACTGGAAAAAAATAATTTATTATGCAAAAATATAAGTTTTTTATGAAAGAAAATATACTCATACAATTAACTCTCCAAGCCAAAAAAACTAGTCAAAAACAAAACCCTCTCACAGTCATATGTGGATGACGCTAGCCAAATACGTAGCATATTTTGAATTTTGAAAACAAGTGCATTATTGAGGTAAAAGTAAACCAAAAATCATAGTGCATGGTTATTCAAATTATAACCAAATAATACATAATAACAATATACAAGTAACCAATATGTGAAATGCATTTCCCTATGACAAAGCGTTGGGAAACCTTCCAGCTAAGGATGCTTACGAGTGTAAAAAAGTATAAAGATGAATAATAGATTATACAAAATAAAAATGCACATTTAAAAATATTGTACATGTTTATTCAAAAGCAGTAATCAAACAACCATCTTTAAAAAAATATTGTTTTAAAAATTGAATAAAGAAAGTCGCTAATCAGAGACCGGTGTTTGTCGACTTTCATCTTTTTAAATCACTCAAAATGACCCCAAACCAGTTGTTCAAATGATAATATTTCTAATTAAAATTGTTCAATAACAACCAATGATATCAAGTGGAGGGTGAAAAATAGAAACTATCAAGCACATAATCACTTTTTGGAGGGTGAAAAGCAGAAACGCAGAAGAATGAAAAGTAAAGGATGTAATGCAAAAGAAAAAACAGAAACGAAATAAAAAAAAAACATAAATGCACAAAAATGCAAAGGGAAATGACAAAATGCAGAGAAACAACAGCCTTCTCCATCAATGGCAAAGGATGAAAAATGGAGCCAATAATCATACTAACCTATGAGGGAAGATGGCATATTGCCAGTGACAACTGACGGTGAAACACCAGTGTTCTTGCAACAAGTTGAGGCGACGATTCTCCATTGGCAGAAATCTCTAGTGGCGCTAAGTAGGAGACAAAATATAGAGAGGCCAAATAGAGATACGAATGATGGATGGTAAAAGATATTTTAATTTTTTAATTTTTAATTTTATTTTTTCATTAGTTTTTTAAAGTAAAATTATCTCTTATGTAAGAAAAAATCTGTATTACGTGAGAATTAAGTTTTTAATCAAATTTATTAATTAAATATAATAAACTGATAAAATATAATTTAAATTTTTATTTCATCAATTTATTTATGCAAATCAAACATATCCTTAGTCAGTGAAAGGGGAATAGTTGTTTAAGAAATGCCACGCTGCAGAAGAATTTCTAAAGTTTGCCGAATTCCTTCTAGCCAGACGTTAAATCTTTTTGAACAATGATCTGCAAACATAAATGATTAACTGGAAAACACAAATAGATGGGTCAAGAGGTAAAGATAGAAAGAACGTTCTGGCTTTGACATGCACAATAACAAGCTGAGTTGATTTGACAGGCGGTGATGTAACTGTGATGGGTTAAAACATGACCTTTTTCCCCATGTTGCTGTGCGTATAAATTCTAGGACTGAGATTCACCAATACTTTGGCCTTGTTGGCGAGGGTTGGCCTTGTTGGAACCTAGAGACAGATTAAGTCAGACAAGGAGTTGAAGGGGTGCAAAACCATTCGAACAAGTTTATGATAAGCTGGGTCTCATGGATATCCCTTCTGACAATAGAACAGATAACACTTAACAGTATGGGAGAAGTTAGATAAGATTGTGTGTAATGTGCCGTGGTTCAAAATTTTTCTAATCTGATTTACCAACCTACAATGGAAAGCACCTTAGAGTGTTGGGGCAAAAATGAATTTTCGATTTAAGAAATATTCAAGTCAAGACCAGAAAACTTTCCAAACTCTTTCCATATATTCTTTAAATTGTCACACGAATTCAAATCTACTCTAAAGAAGAGATGATGATTAATGGATGGGGCCATGCCTAGAAATTCTAACCCCTTGAAGTTACCCTCCCTTATTTGCTTTTAATAATTAAACACACAGAATAAATAAGTATGGTGACGTCAAATAAAATATATAAAATAAAAACTAAAATGACCATAATTAAAATAAAATAATTGAGGGAGGAATTTAGAAGTAGGAGAATCTTGTTCCGAAAAAGGAACAAAACCCCGCGCGAAGTTGTCATTTTTGGAATTGGGAAGGAGGCGATGATGGTGTTCTCTTCCAATCCCTTGGCTCTCAGCGTTCCCGAACCCGCCTTCGAATCCTGGCTCAGAGACAGTGGCTACCTCGAAATTCTCGACCACCGCACCTCCACAGCAGCCGCCGCCTCTTCCACCAATGGCAATTTGGACACCGCTCAGGCAGTCACCGCTGGTTTCTTCGTTTCTTTCTTCTCTCGCGTCCTGACCTTCTTCTCGCTCTTCACTCTCAACCCTTTCGCTAAGCTCACAGCTGAGGATTTCGCCGGCGATACTCCTTCCTGGTCCCACTCATTTATTGGCTTTTGCGATTCCTACTCGTTCCCTTCATCGTCGTCTCAGGCTCGCCTAAGGGTCCACGAAAATATCAAGCGCTATGCTCGCAATTATGCCTATCTGTTTATCCTCTTCTTTGCCTGCACTTTGTATGGTTTCCTTTGCCTCTTTCTTCTTACTTCTTGGAAGTTTCTGTTTGTGATTTCCCATAGTTGCTTTCTTTGGTGGTCTTGGAAAAGGATAGGACTTCGGTTATATTATTCACATTTGGATTTTTTTGTAAATGAGTGATTCTTGTTTCTTTATATGTGGGGGTTGAGGTTATTTGACTGTTATATTTCATCTATCTGTTAATTTACAAGATATCTTGTATTCCCTTATGCTTTGAATTGGAGAATTTTTGCAGCTATAATTGCAACCAAATGCGTTTCATAGAACAAGAGTACTTCCTATGTAAATGATGTATTTATTTCTGTAAGGATGAGAATTTTGTTAATAAATTGTATAGTAAATGTTGCATTTATGTTACTTCTCCTTCGTTTGGGGGAAGGCAGTGATATATCATTCTGTTTGTCCTCTTCCTCTTTGTTTTCCTTAATTGAACTCTCTGTTTGCTATTGATGGTTACAGGTATAAGATGCCACTTCCTCTTGTTGGGTTGATATCATGTTTGGCATTGTGGGATTTTTTCAAGTTTTGTAGTGACAAATGGGGATTGGATCAATATCCTGTAACTCGGCAGTGTTTAATTCGCCTAGCCCAATGTGGTGAGTTATAATTTCTATAGGAGTAGTCTGATGTTTATGATTTTCTTTTTATTACATGGGTTGGAACTAGGAATGCTTTTTCCATATTTGTTATCATACTGAGCATCAATAATTCCTGCAATAATTGTCACTACCTTTTGACTACTAAAAGTCCGGTATGAGTTGATAAATATTTCTCTCTGGACTTATTATAAGCAGGCTATGTCTTTGTAGTTGGGCATCTCTTGGTAGTCTATATGTCCTCATATGCACAAGGTCCAAGTCCACAATAAAAATATGCTTATCATAAGCTGTACTACACATGTGGCATCTCTTGTTTTTGTGATTTTTGTAGTTTTTGTGGCATGCTGTTGGATTAAAATAACTTATGCTGACCTCATTTGGCATCTCTTGTTTTCTGCTTACTTTTTCTTCTGTTCTTCCCCGATGTATATTTATGATATCACTAGCATACTATTTATAGATGCTGGAAATGATTTCTTTCACTTTATCTTCATAAGATTAACTGGCTTTTTGAATCTTATATTTTGCAGCAACTGCTGTTATTCTAATCTTTTTCAATGTTCAGACGGCACTCTTTTGTGCAATAAGTATCAGTTATGCTGGTGAGTCTTCCCCTATTTGTATTCTAATTGCTATCCTCGTTCGTTTTTTTAACTGGTTTCTGCTCTTTTTAAGCTCAAAATTCATTTGTAGGCATGATTATTCACGCTGCATTCCGGAAGTTGACCCCAGCTAGGCAACCTTCTCGAGGGAGAGTTAGATAGTATGTAAGTGTAACAAAAAGAAGCAATGGCACAGTCTTTACCAAGGCATCATGCTCCAAAAATTCAAGGGAGGTTGGTAGAGAAGATTATGCTTATCATGTAGAACTTAGGAGCCATTGAAAAAGTTGAACTGAAACAGGTATTGCCTCAAGTTTTGGAAAATCCCCGCCCCCTTTTCCTCCCAAAGGGCAGGGCTATCTTGTGGAGTAGTTCCATGTCTTTTATTATTATATTTATGATTTATGATGATATTATATTTTTGTATTTGTAGCACATATGTAGACACCAAACCTTTGTAATACTTGAAGTTCGTAATAGAGAAAATATTTTTGATTGGAAGAGGATTACTTCCTTGATAATATATTCTTACTCCTACGTCCTATCTTTGATGAAAGAAGTCAAAAAGAGTTTAGGTAGAAAGAACAGGCACTGTCGGAGAGAGAACTTCTGTTGAACTCTTCCTTTACATGAAGGGAATGAATGCATTAATGGAATTGAATCCGGGATCAAAGTAGATTAGGTTAAGGCAAGCATGAGTTCAACCCTTTTCTCGTCGAGCCAGGATCGATAGCCATTCGACTTGAGGGAAGTGCAGTCAGAATCAGAATCCCTAATGTCTTGGTCTTGACCTTCGCTCGCTTGAAACTAATTAACTGCACTTTATTGGGATATATAGAACACAGTTGTTCTGTGAGGTACTGAGGCTGTACTTGTATCCTATGGTTGGCAACTGGATTTTCTTGGGTGTCATTTCTAAAGATGGGGTATTGATATTCCTCTTCCTAGGTAGGAATGGAACATTGGTCACTCCAAAATATCGGAATTTCTCTATCCTGCTCTGTGGTAGAAGTGTCATTTCAAAATTAACTAAAGCAGCATTTATCTTGGAGTTTTGAGATATGTTTATGTTTCCTTGAAGAGTTCTTTTCCTCAAATCCCCCACGTCTTCTAACACTGACTGATAGACTAAGGCCCGTTTGGTAAGTAAAAATAAGGGGATGGAATGAGAATTTGAATTCCCATTTCATTAGATATGATGTTTGGTTGGTAGAATGCTGTCTCTATGAAATACACATTACCTTGAATAATGAAATGTACACTACCTTTAAAAATAGATGAAAAATGAGGGAATGGAATGGAATGAGATTAAAAAAGTCTAAAATATCTTTTTAAAATAAAAAAGTAAGATTAAAATAAAATAAAATAAATAATATTTAAATTATTTTTAATATATTTTAATATTTTTAATAAAAAATTTATATTAATAATTTTTTTTATTTGTATCATTTTAAGATTAAAATAATATTATTTTAATAATTTTATTCTTTAAAGGTATTTTTATCTTTTTATCAATTTTTCATTCTATTCCTACATTATTTATGACATACCAAACATAGGAAAGTAATGAAGATTCCATTCCATTCCATGTCGTACCAAATGCAATTTTAATTACAGTATTTCATTTTATTCCATTCTATTCTCAATTTTCATTTCCATTCCCTCTCTTGCCACCAATTAAACGAGGCCTAAGTTTATCATAAATAAACATATTTATATGTCAAAAGTGGATCTTACTAAAAGTAAATTAATATGCATGTATGTCCGATCTATCAACATTTTGTATAGACTGAGTCTACTTAAAAGTTTATTGTAATTTTTATTCAGTTCAGCCAGATATCTTGAGGGCCAGATATCTTGAGGGGGCAGTCCAGACATTAATTGTGAACATGTGCTTGTGTTGATAAACCTGATATTTGGGGGGAACCATGTGGGCAACAAGTCACTATCTTCAGGCCCCCTTATACCTATATAATTTTAACATCTGCGAAAAAATATGTATGGAAAAAAATAAATCTATTCAATACTGAAGTAAACTTGAGGTATTGGGTTAAACTTTTACCATTTGTCCTTTCTCCACTTTTCTGTTCATGTAATGGAGATCTTGATATCACAATAAAAATATCCTAATTGGTGGATGCCTTCAAATTATCTCACAGGACAATTCTTCTGTATCAGTGAAAACAATCTTATATCCCATTGTATGCTACAAGAGCAACACAGAAGATATGAGAATTTTTGCCGCTGTTAACTAAGGCTGTATTTATTTTTACGTTTGGAAACGTGATTTTATCATAAACATAATTTTTGCAGAAATTTTAAAGTAAAACTTTTACAAAAATCACGTTCACATGCACTGCAAACGGATTTTTAATTGCTTCTACCGCAAATCCAAACAGACACTAATGAGTCACTAACTTTGACGGCTAATTGAGCTAAAAGAAATTATAATTTGGTCTACGAATTTATTTATTCACTTAGTAAAGCTTTTAAATTTAGTCTTTAAAAATATAAAACTTATTGCATATTAATTTTTGAGACTAATATATAAAAAATTTAATATTTTCTTAAGCTAATAAAATAATTAATTAATTTATAAATTAAAAGAAATGAAGATTAAAAAATAGATCTATAAATCAAAAAATCAGGACAAAAGGCAATAATTCAAGGATTTCTTCGTTCTTCCACATTGCCAAGAGACAACTATCAGCAGATACGAATTAATGTAGTGTGTTACAATTTTGATGTAACTAAGAAAACCCCTAATTATACAGCAATTGTCACTGTAAAACAAGAATGTAGAAAAATAAATGTTATAAAAATAAAAATAATTAGATAATTGAAAAAACAATAACTTACAATGATCTATGTACAGTTAAATAAGGTTAAATGCATAAACAGAATAACACCACCACAAAAAACGGTGACCTCTAACTCCGCTGCTCAAGCTGGATTTACATCCCGCGAGGTTTGGCCTTGCCATCTGTGTGAAACAAAAGAACCAGATCATTCACAGCATAGTGGCAGATAAATTTGAGAGAAGCACACCCTCTTTCATTTGCAAGCCACCATTAAGAAATGCTAGGACAAGTTCCCATGGTCCCTAACGTTTGGGGGCAAAACGATTTTGGTCCGTCAACCTTCAATTTGATCACATTTAGTCTATCATGTTACTAATTGTTAGCAATAATTCAAAAAGCAAAGAATATGTTCAAATCATTCTTCTTGGATCATGAGTTGGCTTGTATTTAATTTATATAAAAATTAATGAGAAACCGATGTCTGCTGAGTCAATAAGCCAACATCATCCCAATAGGATAATTTGAACATAATTTGTGTTTTTTGAATTAGTACTAATAATTCGTAAGGTGAGAGATCAAATGTGTTCAAATTGAAAGTTGAGGGACCGAAATCATTTGGCCACCAAACACTGGGGGACAAAAATTGTCAAAAGGCCCCAGTTAATTGATAAAGGATCTATTTTCAAAAAATGAAGTTAATCAAAGAGCAAATAATAAATTCCTGTTAACCTTGAGAGAAGAAATCTTGCAAGAGGGCCTAAATTGCTATTGGAATGAAGTTCCTTGTTCTGATGTTTCTTTCTGTTATCGGCTTCTGCACTCATATTTTGGGTTTCTTCAGGAGCTGACTTGGTGAATAATTGGGCCCCTAGCTCCTGCAGGTCCTTCAATGAAGATTCCTTTGAACTGTTCAACATTTTTTTTGGGGTGACAGGGTTAGCTACGAGGACTGACAAGAAAAATACGCACACATACACATACATATATATATATCTGATATTGTGGTCAAGTGGTGTAATCTACTTCTCCGGTCCAATCAAAGTTAGATCATCCATGCCAAGGCTAAGGGATTCACAAATCACAAGAAAATTCCTTGCAGCTGGGCTTGAGAAATTGACATAGATAGAAGAATTTGAGCACCTACTGCCTCCACCATAGGCTAACCCATTGGCATAATATATTTTTGTTTACTAGTTTGCGTAATAAATGTTGGTAGAATGCAAACCTTGCCAACCGCTGAAGCAACTTTTTGACAAGAGCATCACAGGATCCAGGTTTTATGTGCTCCATGTATATAAGTGAATTGGTTATTTCTTGTACAATAGACCCTTCTGGATCATCAGCAGTGACCTACATAATAAAAGTCAAAACACTGAAATAAAAATCATAACAGATTAAATCCATTCAAACTAAAAGTTACTAAGGCATACAAAGACTGAAAATCTGGGAAACCCTTGTGGGTACTTTCACATATCGAATTTCATAATGGAACTGAAAGACATGCTTTCTGAAACTAAAGCTAAGTTGTTAGGTTTTGGCACACAACTTGCAGCATTTTTCTAATCAGTTTGTAGTTTTCCTTTTTTCTTTTTTTAAATATACCACTACCTATGAGAGTATATAAAATCATCTAGTAGGTAGTTAAAATTAATAATCTTTGCAATTATTCTCTGAATAATCTATCATAATCTACACCTCATTTCTGGAAAAATTAATGTCTTATTATTTACAACGTATGTAATACTAGTTCAAGAAAAAACTCCAAATTCAAATTACAACTATAATATCTGAAATGATTGTGGAACCTCGCATTTATTTACGCAAGTCTGAGAAGCATGGACATTAACAAATACACCAAGTACTTTTTGAAGTTTTACATCGAGTCTGATATTAGCATCTAACACATGTATGACATGCATACAGCTTCCTTTTTTAAGTGTCCATGCTTCATAGACACAAGCCATAAGCTCAGGGCGAGCTTCTCTATTTGGCATCATAAACTAATTTAGAACAAGAGAAAGCCATAACACATTGTTAGATCTACCACACTGCTTAAAAATGGAGTCACCTCTTTTAAAGAAGGAACAAGTAAAGCGGATAATGGCACTGAGGATGACAATATTTTGACACTGTCTTGGTCATCCCTCGCATTGTGCAATCTTGAAATTCCCTGTTGTGGACCAATGTATTCACGAGATGGTCTGAAAAAAATTGAGAACTTATAATGACACCTTCAGCATTAGGAAACTTCCAGCATTATGGCTATGGATGTACCTGGAGGAATCCGAGATGTTTGTCATTTGGTCTCTCCTGCTTTCCTGCCCACCATTGCTATTCTTTCCCAGTGCCAATCTCTCACCAGCATTTCCTTTCCTTGGTTTTTGAATAGCAGCCTTTGCCTAAGCAGACAAATAGACAAAATGGTGCTGTCAAAGATAAGCAAATATTAATCTGGCCAAGTAATAAAATCACTTATATGTAATCACGAACATGTCAATTCTCCTATGTAAAAGTATCAATCAACAAAAATGTAAATCAGAGAAAAGTACTAAAAATAGAAACTATATAATGAAAGTGTAACTTCGCAAATATGTAACATAGGAGAATAATCAAATGTAATTTGGCTGTTCACCAAATAAATTCAAAGTACCAATCAACCAATTCCACACATAAAAAGGGGAGAGATAGAGAGAGATGCTCTGTTTCCCAGCATGAAGCAAAAGTTAAAAACACGTGGAATTCACAGCTTATATAACAAAGAGAACCTCTGCAAGATTTGTGGCACTATCTTCAAGTGAGGCATTTGAAGTTCTCCCATTAAGTACCAGCCTGGACCTCAGTGTCTGAGGAGAGTCATTATCATCATGTTGATCACGGAAAACAACAGTTCCACTGGTAGAAGCATCTTCAAAAGAAGCATAGCTGCTGCTAGACTATACAGCAGAAAAAGTTCTCATCAGGTGACTTCATAGAACAATAATAAGAACTAACTAGTTTCTGATCACAGCAATTCAGCTTGAAAATTACCCGGGAGCTTTGGTCATCAATCAGTGATGGCTGTGATGCTTTAGGGGATCGAATAACAACAGTTCCTAATCCATTCCCAGACAATTCATCCTGCAATTGAACAGTTCAGAATATCAAAGCATGTCCAGGTTTAGAATAAAGCTTCATTCAATTAAATGGATTTTCATTTTATTTCATGATTGACAAATTTGACATTGGACCTGGGCAATTCTCTAAATAATTATATTGCAGACATTTAATTGTCGTTTATGTCTCTTAAAAAGCAGCAGCAAGATAGGATGGAAATAGAAAATTTCATAAGACAGCTTAAATTATCTAAAAGTTCAGCAGTTTAGAATTCAGGGTTTAGCATAGATCATTTGACTCAGCATATTGGACACTACCAGAAAGGCCCCAACATTCCCAATATTGACATACATATGCTCAATGTATTGTTCAACTGAATAAGCTAACTTATTTGACACACAGATACAATATTGTGGGAAAGTCAGTTACATCTTCAAAGTGATTATCCTGATGCTCTGGATGGTAGGGAACTCTAACATCCTTCCTGACAGAAGTTTCTTGCAATTCATATAGAGCACTTCTATTGGCAGATGCCCCTTGATAGTGACTCTCTGGAGGTTTTCTTTTGTTAAGCTGATCATGTGAAACATCTGTTTTCTTATCTCTTGACTGAGGTGGTCTTGCAACACTACGAAGGGTACTGGTACCGTGTGATCCACCAATGCTGAAGTCCCATCCAGAATTTTTTAGGGTTTTGCCCTGACCACTGCCAATTAGAAAATGTCCATCAGAAAATTCAGTTTATGAAATTGAAAATAGTGAGCAACACTATGAACCTACCTGGGATTGGATTGAGTAGATTCTTCACCTCTTACATCTCTTGCCACCTTCATTGTGTCAGATGCCTCTCCTATCCCTCTTGGACCATTTCTAGGGGTCTCCCCATCTTCTTTTATTTGATACTTGGGACGCTCTCTATCAAACCAAAAGGCAGGATGTCAACTAAAAATTATGGAATATTAGATCTAAAGTTCCTTTAAAAGTAAATTCTGCTATTTGGACAGCAATAAATAGAATTAACACAAATGACATGTTGTAAATTCAAAGATCTAACAAAACTTTGTCTCCTAGCATTTATATTACGTCCATGAATAGTGAATAAACTGATGCTCACTCATTTTTACATTGTCCAGTGGCTGGTTTCCTCTGGAATGAGCTATTTGAGATTTTTGGTGAGAGTTAGGCTTGTCCGCAGGAGCTAGAGTATTTTCTCCTTATACGGTTCAAAGGCTTTGACCATACAAAGGAAGGTAGTTCTTTGTAGCAATGCATGGTTTTTGCAGTTGTTTGGAATATCTGACTAGAGAGGAATGACTGCAATTTTAGGGATACATTGTTATCATCAGATGACTTATGGATAAGGATTGTGTTTGGCGGTTCGTTGTCATGTTTGGCTCAAGGTAAGGAGTGTCGCTTTGGATATATAGAGCAACTGGGCAGCTTTGCAGCATGCTTCAATTTTAAGCTCCTCTACTCTTTTTTTTTTGGTAATGTTTTCTTTGACTTTCTAGGTGGATAACCAATCCTCTTGGTTTGTATCTCTTTTTTCTCTAAATATAATTTCTTTTTTCATAAAAAAATGTTGGACTTTTATGTCGGGAAAAAAATGCATGGGAAAAAGTGTTTCATTAGATAATTTGGACATATCTCAGCATTTCTTTTATTTCAAGATATATTAGTGTAAGAAGAAATAGAAAGAGGAGGGAACAAAATAACTGAAGCAAACTATGTAGAATAAGATAAAACAAAATATAGCAAGATTTTTAGCAATGTCTCGCACCTTATTCTCTCCAAAAGCTTTGCACTCTTTCTGACATTCCGAATAAAACGGTGTTTGAGAAGTTCCTTAGCACTTGGCCTCTGAAAGGAATTCAAAAGGAAAAATTTATTGAAGAGATAGAGAGAGACTTTCTTAACTATTTTCAATTCAAGTTAAATCCAGAGAAACACCAATTATATTTTGGATGCAAACTTAAGCATAATCAAAGTCCACTATTTTAATTTATGTTTCTTATTAGTACCTATTTTCCCCCAAAAACAAAGAGCGTGTTTAATTCAATTTTTATTTTTTTGTTTTTAAAAACTGTTTCTGAAAATTATGTTTAAAAATTGTTCTGTAGAACAAAAGTAAAAAGAAAAAATCATTTGATAAACTATTTTGAAAATATTTTGTTTTTTCGCTTCTTTTGTATTTTGAAAACAAAAACAACGTTCACTTATTACTATTTTTTTGTTTTAAGAACAATTTATTTTCAAAACTTGTTTCCGAAACAATAATAGAAAACAATTATCAAATGAGTTTTTTTATTCTGAAAACAAAAAATAGTTTTTAAAAACTGGAAACAAATAGACTCAAAATTTTCCTAAACAAGCACATTAAGCATGATTATATAAAAAAAAATTTGGGATGTTGTGTCAATAAAGTGAACATAATAAGGATTTTAGAGAAGTACTTTATTAGCTTTTATCACTTAATTTGGAGCCTACAATAGAACTTGTTCAATATCACCAAATAAAAACAGCACTTAACTATAATATGTGCCCAATAGAAAGAAAATGAAACAGCAGTAAGAGTTTGTATGGCAGAGACACTTGCCTCAGCTGGAAGCTTCTTTAAACACAATGAAACAAATTCTTTGATGGGACGGGAAAAATGCTCATCTAGCTGAAGAAAAGAACACTGACTGTCAACTCTTTTAAACTGGGAAAAATAACATTTCCATCCAGCAAACTTTATCAACTCAATACAGTTAAGAGATCAATCAGTTTGATATTAAAGAACACAACCTGTGGCGGACTCTCTCGGGGTATGATAAATAGCACTCTCATAGGGTGAAGGTCAGCAAGTGGAGGCTCCCCTTTTGCCATCTCAATTGCTGTGATCCCCAGAGACCAGATATCTGCCTGCATAAACAGAATATTTACTGATGATTTTAGGATGTAACAAGAGTACAAGACAAAAGCAGCAAGGAAATATAGATATAAGAGACAGAACAGAAGGAAGAATGGACTCAGACAAAAAACTTAACAAAAGATTTATAAAGTAGCTATAAAATAACCTTTTCATTATACCCATCGGAATTCTGAATAACCTCTGGGGCCATCCAGAATGGTGTTCCTACAAATGTCTGTTATTACAAGACAAATTAGCATATGATCAATAAAAGATGAAAAGCACAAATTTATATATTATTACTCTGGAGATTTCACTGAATTAAACAAACTAGAGATCTAAAAAGGACAAAAGATCAACAGCAATTTGAAATTCACTATGTCCAAATCAGATTACATCAAGCCACAACATGCAGTTTCTCTCCATTCATTTCACTTTTGAAATCTACAAGCTGATTTGATAGTTTAATCGGAAGAAGAAAGATAATTTTGTTCTAGAGAGGACTTTAAGAGGGGAGCAACAAGTTATAAAAAGACTATTGTTGATTTAAATCTAAATTTAAAGAAAAATGCAATATTATGTTAACAACCCATCCAAGTCTAACTGATCAAGGGTCTAGCCTTAATGAAATATGTTCACCTTTCTCCTTGATATGGTTCTAGTTAGCTGTGCAGAAACACCAAAATCTGCAACCTGTGACAATCACAAAATTGACTTAGAAAATTAAAAGCAAATGCATGTAAGTCCACATCTCAAATTATTCAGTATATCATTATTCAAGTGTTTCAAGTAAGCCATCCTTTGAAGAAATACAACATACAAATATAGCCTCTTTGGGAATAAGACATATACCTTCACATCACCATTCTCAGTCAATAAAATGTTTGCCGCTGCAAGATTGATATGTATATGTTGTCAATGATAAAACTAATGTAGAAAAGAAAAAAAAAAGGTCCATTACAAATTTGCATATGGAAAGGGGAAAGTTTCAAAGCACAGCAAAGGGAAGCAGGGGAGGGGAGAATACCTTTGATGTCTCTATGAATTTTTCCTTCAGTATGTAGGTAATCAATTGCATGCAACAAGTCACGTAAAATGCAAGCGATTGACACTTCATCAAGTGGAGGACCTGATTGGATCTACGGAAGCAAAAACAGCATTAGCTCCGCAGAAAAATATATGTTATATTTTATATGGTAAATTACCATTAACAAATATACAAAAGTTAAATAAAGTGGACAATAAATAAATAAGACTCTATTAAGAGATAAGAAGGACCCAGAGGAGGATAAGAAATCCCTCTAGAACAAACAAAACATTTAAGATAGATACAAACACAGAGAAACTATATCTACCAACATCAATCTACAAATTGTCTTGCCATTGACACTGGGAAAAATCTTATTAGGATCCCAAAAAAGCCATGTCATTGGTAAAGGAATAATACCAAACAAACATCAATTCTTCATTTGTTTCTCAATGAACTATGCAGCATCATACTCCCAACGTATGCTTATTTTGAATATACATACACAAATTAGGGGCTTGTTTGGAAGTGTTTTCAAGTGTTTTTGTTTTACTGTTTTTAAAAACAATGTTAAAAAAAAATTTAGAATAAAAAAATTGTGTTAGACATGCGACAGCCAACATAAAAATTTGTCGTAATTATATGAATATGGATAAACGAAACAATAGTATTATGGCTAAGTTGTTGTCCGAAAGCAACGCGCTATATAACTCGAGTGCAGTGTCAAAAGAGCAAAGGCCGCTACATCGATGCTCGGGTGCAGAGAAAAATAAACAAGAGTTCCCACACTTTAATGAACGGGTGTGGACAAAGAAATTAATTCATGAAGGTAGGATCCGTTTTGAAATTTGGAATGTAAAGACGCTTATAGAAATAGTTGATACCATGATTAGGAGAAGGATCAACATCATGTGTCTACAAGAAACTAAGTGGATAGGAGAAAAGATAAAAAAAAATTAGATTCGTCGGGTTTTAAGTTTTGGTACACTGACAAGACAAGAACTAACAATGGTATAAGTATAATAGTTTATAAAGAATAGAGGAACAATGTGGTAGATGTAAAAAGATTAGAAGATAGAATTATAACTTTAAAGCTTGTAGTGAAGCGGGACACTTTTAATGTGATTAGTGTATATAAACCTCATGTTGGATTAGATGAGCATCACAAGAGAATTTTTTAAGAGGATCTAAAAGGTTTGATTCAAGAAATACATCTGGGAGAAAAGATTTTCCTAAGAGGGGATCTAAATGGACATGTAAGGAGTGATTCTAAAAGATACGCGAGCATACATAGAGATTCTAGATTAGGAGAAGCAAATGAAGAGGGTAAAATTATATTGGATTTTTCTTTATCTTCTAATTTTATTGTAGCAAACACTTGCTTTAAGAAGCGGATAGAACATTTTATCACGTACAAAGTGGAGAAGCAAACTCTCAAATAGATTTTTTTTTGTAAAAAAATCAGATAGAAAATTTTGCACAAATTGCAAAGGCATACCTGAAGACAGTTTAACTACTCAACACAGATTTCCAGAATTAAGTGGTGGTTTTTGAAGAATGAACAACAAAAGAGTTTTCAAAGAAAAGTGAAGGAAGAAGGGCTTTGGAAGGTTTAGGGATATGCTAATGATATGTGGGACGAGATGGCCAAAGTGATCAGGAATATAACAAGAGAGATACTTGGAGTATCAAGAGGCGTTGGACCAAAGAATAAAGAATCTTAGTGGTGGGATGCAGAGGTACAAGATAAGATTTAAGTTAAAAAAGAGTATTATAAGATGTGACACTTATGTAAAGATAATAAAAATTGGAATAAATATAAAGTTGCTAAGAAATGCGCTAAGAAGGTTGTGAGTGAAGTGAGATCTAGAGTTTTTGAAGGGCTATATCAATCTTTAAGAATTAAGGATGGAGAAAATAAATTTACAGGCTTGCGAAAGGTAGGGAAAGAAAGATAAGAGACCTAAATAAAGTAAAATGTATTAAAGATAAAAAAAGTAATATTTTAGTACGGGAACAAAATATTTAAGCATGAAGGAAGAATTACTTTCAAAAACTTTTTAATGAAAAACATGAGTTGACCTGTGACTCCGACTAAATGTTGCAGAAGAGAACCGTAATTACTTTTTATCACAGAATTCAGGAGTTTGAAGTAGAGAAAACTTTGAAGAGAATGAAAAGTGGTAAAACAGTAAAACCTGATAATATACCTATTGAGGTGTGGAAAAGTTTAGAAAGAAAAAGCTTAAGTTGACTCACTAAGTTGTTTAATGTGATAATGAAATATAAGAAAATGCTAGATAAATAAAGGAGAAATACTTTAATCTCTGTATATAAAAATAAAGGGGACGTACAAAATTGTGTCAACTATAGGAGAATTAAGTTCATGAGTCACACTAAAGTTATGGGAAAAGATTATTAAGCAAAGATTAAGATAAGAGACTCAAGTCACAGAGAATTAATTTGGTTTTATACCAAGAAGGTCAACTATGAAAGCAATTTACTTACCGCAGAGATTGATGAAAAGTTATCAAAGGAATCAGAAAGATTTGCATATGATTTTAATTGATCTAGAAATTGCATATGACAAAGTGTTAAAGAGAGATTTTATGGAAGGTTTTAGAGAAAAATGAAGTATATTCGAGTAATTAAAGACATATACAATAAGATCACGACTAGCGTGAAAACACAAAATGGGAACAAAAAAAAATTTCACAACTATTAGACTACATCAAGTGTCTTCTCTGAGTCTATATCTTTTTAAGTTGCTTTTGAACGCAATTACTGAACATGTACAAGATTTGGGACCTTATTGTATGATTTTTGCAGATGATATAGTCTTAATTGATGAATCGAAAGAAGAAATAAATACGAAGTTAGAGTTATAGAGACAAGTTTTAAAAACATATGGTTTTCGTACAAGTAGAAATAAAATAAAATATACATAATATATTTTTAATAAAAACGAATAAATACGAATTTAAAAGTAAAACTTAGAGATCATATATTAAAACAAATTACAAATTTTAAATATCTTAAATCTATTATACAAAACGACAGCAAAGTAAAGGAAGACGTAAATTATAGGATTCAAGCGGGATGGATGAAATGAACAAAAACTTCGAGTATCATTTGTGATAGATAAGTGCCGCTCAAAGTTAAAGAAAAATTCTACTGTACAACTATAAGACTTGCTATATTATATGTTACTGAATGTTGGACGGTTAAAAAACAACATGAAGATAAACTCAATGTTGCAGAGATGAGAATGTTGCGTCGAATGTATGGACACACTAGAAGAGATATTATTAGAAATGAGTGTATTTGAGAAAAAGTTGGAATAACACCTATTGTGAAAAAGATGATAGAATCTCGTTTAAGGTGGTTTGGACATATGTGGAGAAAACCTACAAAAGCCTTATTGAGAAGAGTAAATCAAATAGAGAATAGTCCGATAGTAAGAGGTAGAGGGAGGTCAAAGAAAATAATAGGTAAACTATTAAAAAAGATTTAATAATTAATAATCTATCTATTGATCTCATTTATAATACGCCACTGTGACGTCGTTTGATCCATGTAGCCGACCCTACTTAATGAAAAAAGACTTAATTGTTGTAAATTTTTAAAATAATTTTTGAGAATATAATAGTGTGATTTGCGTGATCACTAGTGATTAATTTTAACAAATTATTTACAACTTTGTATAGTTTTCCTTATTTTTGAAGAAAATTAAAAACAGTCTTGCACAAAAATAAGGAAAACAACAAAATGGAGTTTTCTGAAAACTGTTTTTTGAGTTATCCTTATACAAAACAGTTTTTAAAAATAATTTATAAAAACAACACAACAAACAGATTTTTTTGTTTTTGTAGAACCAAAAAAAAACTGTTTTAAAAACAGTTTACAAACAAGCCCTAAATTTTCTCTTGTCAGAAATTGTACTGCAAGTATTGATGAATTAAGACACAATTCAAGGATATTCAAGAAATTTTCATCAGAAAGGGAAGAGTCAGACTTCTAAGAAACATCATCTTCAATTTCCATGCATTGAACGTACAGTAACAAGTCAACAGAAGTAACCTACTAGATCTGCAACAGAGCCGCCAGCCATGTACTCCATTACTATCCAAAGCTTAGTTTGATGGAGATAGGAGGCATAATACTCAGTAATGTATGGAGATCGACATTGTGACAGAACAGAAATTTCCTGACAAAAATTAATTGATGAAAAAAATTTTAATTAATCATTTGGGTGCAGCAGATGCGATGTACAAATAATTAATAAGATTATACCTTCTGAATGTCCTCAATCTCATCCTCTCTGCAGAAGAAAAAATAATAGAAGGCAGGTTATAAAGTCGCTCAGTAAGCAAGAATTGCATAAAAATTCTAAGTTTCTAACTGCAACACGACAATAATATGTAGATAAGTAGAACCATAGCACTCTACTCAAGAAAAAATATGACTAGCATTTGAAATTTCTCTATCAGGTCTTCGCTTTAAAGCTTGGTAACCTCTTCTCTTGCGGAGTTTAAGAGCTTCTCTTAGAGGCAAGTATGTGACGGGGCTTGGGCTGCCCCTCCTATTTCCAAAGTATACTCGAGAAGGGAAAAGCCCAAGAAGAAGGAACAAGGAGCTGATACCAAATCAGATAAGCCCAAGCCCCTACTGGTTTATGGAAGAAAAGGAAAAACACATGAGGGAAATAAAGTTAGTTACAAGAGAGAGATTGTGAATTCGGTTAAGGTGAAAGAATATTTTGGGGGGGGGGGGGCCTGAGGGAGTTGGTTAAGGAGGAATTGGAAGGATTGTGGAGCTGCAGAGTTCTAAGTGTCAGGATTACCAGTACTGTCTATTGTTCTGGTGTTATATTTGTTTCCTTTTCTGCTTGTTTTCTTTTCTTTTACTCAACCAGACTACTTTCTCAAGTTCTGGTTTGCTATAATCCTATAGAATATGTAATAGTCCAGGCTAATATACAGAGGAATACTAGTGAGTTACATCAGTATGAAATTAAAGTAAAATAATTCTTAACAGATGGAGACAAATAAGGGAATCTCTATCTCATAGTGAACCCTAACAATTTTTTATCTCTTTAAGGATAAATTTGTTAATAAAATTACCTAAAAGAAAAGAAGAGTCAAGAAAATATGGTATCCTCTAAACAACCAAGGTAAAACCTAAAATTGAAATAAGTCATCAAAGCCCATTGATCACATTGTACTACCATACCTGTGCTCATACTTTTAATTAAGCAGAAAGGATCAAACTCCTCACTATTTATTTATAGAAGTTCTGGTACCATGTCAATTGTCAAGGACCAATACAACCTAAAAGCTTAAGATTGTAGGCAAAAGCCTGAGAATGGTGATATATATCTCTAACAGTACTTTTATTAAGTATTTAAGTTTTATATTCTTCAGAATAATTGCACAGTATCTCAAAACAGTACAATTGTTCCCACAAGCCTTCATCTAGACAGTCCTCAGTCGTCATTCCAATTGCAACCATTAGTGACCAGACACAAGCCATAACACAAAAGATTAAAGCATATTTTATTTTGGTACCAGCATAACAACATGAATGAAATGAGCTACAGATGACATACCTAATTTGCATTTAGAATATACTGAAGATTTAGATGTAAGAACCAGAAACAAGCCTGTCTGATTTTCAACTTAATGTGGGGAAGGAGACACAACACGTAACAGCAGTCCAATTTCACATAGAATGATATAAATACAACTCACTTAAAAAGGGGGAAGTAACAAAACAGCACAGGTTACTGCTCATGCAACTCTTTTCCATTTTTTTTTCTCAATGAATTGGTAGATAAAATATGTGAATTATATCAGCAATTCAGCAATGAATCTTTACCACATGAATGGAACGTAATAAAAAATTTATAATATTCAGCATTTACATATTCAAATTGTGATATCAGAAATATGACTGAGAAACAAACTCGTCTAATAAATACACCTATCAGTTCGTCCAAATTTTTGGGTGAAATAAAGTGAACTAAACAAAACAACATAAGTGCTGGATTTCATCCTTGTAAAAGGAGCATATCAAGTGATAGAACAAAGAAATATGATGAACGTGAGGGCTTGCACTCATACACACACACAGAAGCTGCCCCAACCCTTCTTATGTATTATATTAAACTTAATAAGTCTGAATACAAAAGATAATCCTCCAAGAGGATAACAACTCCTAAAGATAATGATAGGGGATAACTACAAGACTCCTAGATAAATATAAAATCGTAACTTATAGATAAAGGATGTAATAATTATCTCAAACAATCATCTATCCTTAACATTCCCACTTAATTTGTAAGACCAATCCTTGAATAATTAATAAGTTTCTTGACATCAAGGAAATACAAGGTGAACAACTAGAGAACCACCAAGTTATTTTTGCACAACACTCGGTATAGTCCTATATTTCAGTAAAAAAATGCAATCTGCTATTACTGAACGAAAATGCTTCAAAGTATTTTCAGGTGAACATAAATATAAAATTGGTTAATGTCCTTAATATGGCATTCCATCGGCCAATTCTTCTGTTCCTTGTGTTAGAAACATCTCAAAAAGAAAGGAAGCAGCGCATCAAATAGTGCCTAAGAAAGGAAGTAGAAACTATTATACTTACGACTCTTCCAAATCAATCACTTTGATAGCAACTTCCTTGTTGAGCTCCTTATCAAACCTGAAAATAGGATATCACAACAAACTCATTGGCCAAGTTTAATACTGTGGCCTATTACTAAACACAATGTTCAGAGAACAATAACAAGTTCTTTAAACCAATGTCATTTACATAGTTTTAGATTATTTACGAAGAAAACTGACAACAAACATAGGAAACATCTTTTGGGAATTCCTCCGAATGTCTTTTTTCTTGTCCTGTCTCTTTCAAAAATTCAAATAATAATATCCACAAACTCACTAAAGTTGATTTTTTTCTTGTGTCTGTGAGAGTCAAAAGTCAAAACTAATTCCTGGAGAAATTAACTAAACAGCAGTTTATATAATTATAAATTAGGCTTTAATTTAAACAATAAAAGAATTTGCAATGATCATAAATCACAAATCCTGGTTTCATTCTTTTTATGTCCAGCACAAATCAATCAACTAAGCAAAACTACTATCTACTACTCCCTATTTATAAAAATGATAGCACAAAACACTAGTATGCTAGGATCCCATTATCTGCCAGTAAGGCAGCTCTCTAGGAATTTGGACATGACATGTTAAGAGGACAGTACATAGACTTACTAATTATTAAATTTTCTACTTACCTGACCCTGCATCTAGGCCATTACATATCACTTTAAATTCTAAATATTTAGAGAAGAGTAAAAAATATTTTTTGGTTGAAAGAAAAAGAGTAAATTTTAATTGCTATGGATGTGTGAGCAATTTTTTTTTTTTTTTGTCTATGATACAAGCCCCAGGAAAATAAGCCAATAAAAAGAATACAAAGCCAAAATAGATCATCTATCATAATGAGTCACCCTTAGTATTAGAGTCAACAATCAAATACTTAATGATCAAATGATGAGTATAATTTGTATCAAGAACTTCTAATTGTTAACAAAATGTACAAAGTGTAAAGCAGTTTTATTTTTTATGCCTTGTTTCCCAGATCTGGGGGAAATTATAATAGATCACAGATTCATTTTATTTTAGGGTTCCTCTATTTGGTTGGAATTTAGTTAAGAAAGTTCATCGTTCATATGATCTCATAATATATTTTTTTTAGATAAAACATATGGTCTCATAATATACATCTTTATTCTTTTTTACATATATTATGGAAGTTCATGCTTGTCTTTCGTATGAAAATGGCATTTATCCAAAGGTTCCCGTACCTACAGTATTCGCTAAAGGCCCCCTTTTTTTTCATTTGCATCAAATTACAGATTTCAGAAGTTGGGTAATCTTATATGCAACTTCTGGTACCAAATAAGCATTTGGAAATAAGTTTAATATTGAAATTAATTAAAAAAATTCTTAACATTGCACCTGAAGAAGTAACAAGATGGAAAGTCCAAAAGTTAATACTTACGCTTTATAAACGTCACCAAATGACCCTTGTCCAATTAACTCCAATGAACTAAATCTTGACCCTGCTGCCTCAGCTAAACCTGCTGCATCAGCCATTGTTACGAGCAAATCCTTAAAGCCTCAAACATTATCTGAAACACCAGATATAACAACAGCTGAGATGCTCCCGCAATCCAAAGCAAGCCAAATGTTCACACAAACAGAAATGGAAATGTATGTAGTTAAATATGGACTATGAATGCTAAATTTTAGAACAGAAATTGTAAATAAAACAATAATTATTCAGGAAAATCTTTACATAATTGTGCACAAGAGAAGCATTAAACCCCAATTCTGCCGCAACTAAAGTTCTGGTAAAAAAAAATAACAATTTTACAAAATGCAGTGGAACTCCAAAGCATATGAGCTTCGAAACGTTTTCTGAAAATTGTTAGGTGGGAAGTGGAATGCTAAAGTGACCACCCAACAGAATTGAATGCGCGATATCACTAAATTTGCACTGGCGAAAACGAAATGAAAGCGAAACAACAACACCCATATAGATTTCCTATAGGGTCTGTGAGCTTTTGGCAGTGCCGTAAACCTTTGTCATATTCGTATATTTTATGGGAAACGATTGGACAATGGAGATTCCAACTCACCCATGAATGCGACTCTGAGAAAGGAGGGAAGGTTGGCTATGTGGTTTTAAGCCAATTATCTCTTCCTCAATTCTTCGGCTTTCGTAGACTAAGTCTATTCCACTGCTTTTTCTACGTTGTTAGAGTTGAAGCCTCCTACAACAGAGGCTTTAGGGAGCTTCAATGGATCGAAACGAACTCTCTTCTTTTGTTCAATGGAGTCTCTGGTCTTTCGTTTTTTTTTTTTTCTTTGGGTAATTTGGCAATGTGAAATTATTGCTTACAACGAAGCATAATCCGGGCCGGATCAATCCGGAATCTTTAAAAAAAAAATATATATATATATATATATATATATATATATATATATATATATATATATGTATGTATTATTTAAACAAATAAAATTTTATTTATTTATTAAATATTTTATTATTAAATTAATTTTATAAAATTCTTTAAACACTTTAAATATTTAAATTCTAACCGAATGAATTGAGGTGAGTCCTTTCTCTATTTCATTATGGCATTTCTTTAATCTTTTCTTTGTTCCCGAACTAATGAAAATTTTATTGTCTAGTCTTTGCCTTAGGGCCATTCCCTGACTAAATTTCGCTCAATTAAAAAATTTATTTTAAATTAAATTAAATCGGATTTTATAAATTAATATAAATTAAATTTAAAAAAAAAATTTCATCTGACAACTCTAATAATGTTTTTTAAAAAAAAATTAATTTAATTCAATCAATCTATCATAATTCAATTGAACTCCATTAATTTAATTTAAATTAACTCAACTTTTTTAATAACTCAAATTCAATTGTATTTTTTTTTCAAACTCATTTTTATTTCTAACTTTGTCCTAATTATTTAACATAATAAAAATAATTATTTTATAAATTTTGTATTGAAAATAATAAATCTAAAACTCAACATTAATGAAAAGTATAGAGTAAAGAGAAAATATGAGATAGTATATTTTTTTATTATACATATTTAAAGTTCATAAAAAATGCTAAACTTAATTTTTAAGTATGTAATAAATATTTTTAAAATTAGTTAAAATAAAAAGTTATACATAACTCGATTATTATATAAATTATGAATGCAACATGCATTATAATTAAAAAAAATTAATTATAAATAAATATTTATGATTGATTCCTATAGATTTTTATCCAAGCTAGTGGAGTTACATATATGTATTACATTTTAATATAGATTTGCATTTATTTCTTTAAATTTTTTAATAATTAAATAATTTTATTATTAATAACACATCTTATATCATACAAAAATGTAATTGATGGTGTCATTGGTAGTTAAAAATTATATGATTTTCCACATTAATAATAATATTATATTAAAAATTTTAAATTAACAAAATAAATAAAAAAGTACTTGTAATTAATTTTATTTAATTATGAATGAAGATTTAGATTTATTCTTATAGCTTTTTATCTAAGCTAACGGAATTACATATATGTGTTACATTTTAATATAGATTTGCATTTAATTCTTTAAATTTTTTAGTCATTAAAGAATTTTATTATTAATAACACATCTTATCTCATACAAAAATTATATATATATATATATATATATATATATATATATATATATATATATATATATATATATATATATATATATATATGTATGTATATAATTATTTTAGATGGATTATAGTAGTTGGCCGAATTTATACAACTGAATTTTTTGAAAAAAAATTATATTTAAACGAGTTAAGTACATTTTTTAAAAAAAATTCTTAAATTTAATTCAATATAATTTAAATTTTTTGAATAATTTAAAATTTTAATTAAATTTAAATGTTAATTTTTTTAATTTAAATTTTATTAAATCAAATTGAGTAACCTAACCAACTCAACACGCTACAGTAAAAAATTGGAGAACGGAGCAATCAAAACATATATAGAATGAGATTAGAAATATTATAAGTTGTGTTTGTTTTCTGTTTTTAAAAATTGTTTTTTATTTTTAGTTGTTTTTAAAATAAAAAAATTTGTTTGATAATTTTTTGTTGTTGTTATTTTAAAAATAAATTTTAAAAATAAATTATTTTTAAAATAAACAAATAAAAATAAAAAAAATTATTTTTGTTTATTGTTTTTGTTTTCAAAATATAAAAAAATAAAAAATAACATATTTTTAAAATATTTTATTAAATGATTTTTTTTTATTCTATAGAATAATTTTTAAATATAATTTAAAAAAAAAATCAAACAAGCCCATAATTTTGTGCCGCTTGTATTTCATAGACTACCATCTTTGCCTCTCCAGATATGCCCATTAACATTTTTCTCCAATCTTAAATATTAAGTCAAATAAATATAATAAAAATTATAATTTTAATAATAAATTAAATTTAACGTCAAATTATAAATAATAATTTAACTAAAAAATAATATTAAAATTTTTTATCAAATTTAAATCATTATTAAAAATTATAATTTTTATTATATTTATTTGACTTAATATATATATATATATATATATATATATATAAATTTGTTCATATGTCGTATACAAAAATTCTGTGTCGTGTATTTCTTATAAGGACAAATTACCCATGAATTATCAGTCAATTTCAGCTGTACTAGCCTTATAAACAAAACGAAATAAATCAAACAATGAATAGAACTTCAATTAAATTTCATCTAAACTATCTTAGAAGAATTGCAAGCTATTTTATACTCCAGATCACTATTAACTTGTACCCATCCTTCCACAATTGGATCCACCAAAAGGCCCAAAATTGAGTTAATTGGGCTCGTCTGAACTTCAGTACCATTAAGAGGCCCATTTATCGATTGGATCCATTTTCATAACTGGACTTCAACAGTCTTTCCCTCTTGTCGGATTTATGACTGAAGTTAATCCATCCATTGTTTCTGTTAAAAGCGATTAATTGATTATCATTGCTCATTTGTAATTAAATCTGTAATTTTTATTTCATATTTGTTCCACTTCCTTTTAATATGTTAAGAAAATAAGATATTCAATGGGAGCCAATACTGTAAGGACAATTGTCAGCATATTTTGGATTAACTTTATTTTCTTTTGTGGGTAAATTAATTATTTTTTTCAATTCTCTATCTCTTGGAAAACGTGGGTTAATTTTTTTACTTATCACTTTGATTTGACCTTGTTAAAAATTTAAAACAAGATAATTAAAAAATCTGATTTTTTTCAGATTTTCCTAAGTCTATATGGAGCTAGTAAATCCAAGCTTGTTTAGCCATATTCAATTCCAACAAAATATGTATTTAGAAGTCTAATTTTAAATTCTGTTTTGAAATTTCTGAGTTAAATATTTGAGCATGTTTAGTTAATTTGTTCAGAAAGTATTCTTATAAATTTTATATATAATTTATATTATTTTAAATTTAAATAATGAAAAAAAATTGGTTAGTTGACATTTGTCAATTGATTTTTTTAAGCTAAAAAATCAGAGCTTGTGTAATTAATTGTTTCAGATATTTTACATATAATTTTTTTTCTTAGATGAAACTTGTGAATTGCTTTTTTTTTTTAATAAAAAAAATATGTAAGAAATTATTAAAGCAAACAAATCCAGCATGTTTCCACTATTGTTCATTCTTGCATATTTTAGTACCATGAGAACGGCAGAAACCAAGAGACCCATTCACCTAAGCTTCTTCATTATGCGTTTGTGGCAAGTGGAATATGCTATAATTAAAACTTATTTATCACTTGCCTAATAAATTTTGGAGGAAAATTTCTATGTATTTTTTTTTCTTGAAAGTATTGGTACTTTTAAGAAGCAACTTGGTATGCTTTTCAAAATCAACATTTCTTTGTATAAATCCATTATTTATATTTATAATTTTAGTTATTCACAATTATTTATACCATTATATACCAAATCAATATGATTGAAAATATATTTGATAAATTTTAAGAGAAAGTATTTTGTAAAAATATTTTCTAAAACATATTGAAAACAAGAAACGTCTAAAATATGTTTTCACTATTTTTAAAGAATAATTCATGGCAATTTTGTAATTTAAAAAAAATATTATAATTATTAAATAAAATTAAAATAATATCATAATTATAGAAGATCAAACACAAAAATTATAATATTTATAGCAATCTATATGAAGTTATGAACTAAATTTGAAAATAACTATAAATAAATTTTTAACTTCATAAAACAAACATGTGATCAAAATAATGAAAATTTACAAAGAAAAATATCTTTTAAGAAATAAAAATAAAAAATAAAAAATGAAAATATTGTAACAAACAAAACACTCCCTAAAAGTTTGTACCTTTATATCAAACTTACTTCAATGTTTAAAAAAAAAAAAACACTGGCATCCCATCAACATTTTTAATTGCATTATGAGTTTGTCAACAAACCACGTTAACATCTTAGGGGTTGTTTAGTTTAAAAGAAGGAAAGGAAGAGATAATAATAATTTTTTATTTGGTTTGTAAGAGGAGAGAGAAAAAAAAATAATATGACTATTATATTTTTATTATTTTATTTTTATTAAAAATAAAAAAATTATATTAATTTTTTATTAAAATTTTTTATTGAGGGAACTTGATTTATTGTCTTTTTATTTAAAAAAATGAAGGCTAATTTTAAAGTTCAGAATGCAGTGCTTTTCCTCGTCTCCAAATCTCTCCATTTTTAAAGGAGAGGGGTTTTCGGGGAAGAGAGAGATTTTGTTTCTCCATATTCCCTCTCCTCTCCTTCAAGATATTGAACCAAATAAGGAAATTTTTTTAAATCCTCTCCCCTCTTCTCCCCTCTTCTCCTCTCCTCTCCCCTCCTCTATCCTCTAACCAAACATACCCTTAAAGTTCCTTCTTTGATCAATGGTCCTCCCTCAATAGAAATATGCAAGAACATCTAATGTCTAAGTTAGTATCAAAGTGAAGCAAAAATACATAAAAGTCCAAAAGATCCACACCTAATAATAAGAGTGAGCAATACATCGGGTCGGATTGATCAGGTTATCAACCCAACCCGATAAAGATTTGATTAAAAAAATTAAATTTGATCGAATTTTTAAATTATAAAAAAAATTCGAGTTAATTTAAATTTAGTTTGATTAAATTTAAGTGAATTGTCGAATTGAATCGGTCAAAGACATTTTTTAAAAAGTTATTCGATTTGTCCGATTAAATTGAATTTTTTAAAAATTTAATGTATATCAATATATATAATTCGACTCAATTTGATATAAAATAATTTTTTTATTAAGTTGAGTCGATTAAACGAGTTATACTTATCCTTAACTAACAAAGAAGACAATTATTTATAGCTAAATTATACAACAATTTAGTCATTTTCCGTCAGTGTAATCTCTACTTAAAACCAATTGAGTATGTTGATGTGTTTTTCTCGTACTGGATTTGTATATTCAAATTTTAGTTAGAATTTGGTATATTATGGCCAACACCCAAAGAAAAACTAAAAGAATTTGGTTATTTGGCTGCAATAACTGGCATTTAGATTGAAATAAAAATTAAGTAGACATCCTTAAATCTAAAGCTTGGTATTTGGTGTAGGAAGTAGGACACGTTGAATCCTGAATAGTTAAATTTGGTTGAACTTTTGAAGTTTGAACATTGCCATAGCCAAATTTGACATTTGGATCTCTAGTTTCTTCATTGAACTAGCTAGCACAGATGTTGACAGATCATGAATTTTCACTCGCAACTTCATGTTAGATACTTTCAAATATTAGTTAGTGTTAGTAATATGAAAGTAGAGCAGATTATAAATTGACTTGCGAGCTTCTTTTTATTTCTTATTTTTACAAAATTTAATATTTTTTATATGAAATCAATTTCAAAATTTGCTTTGCCGTTTAGATTTGTTTAAAGGGTTTATTAACTTATAAATTTATTTAATTAAAATAAAAAATTTTAATACATAAATTTATTTGAATAACTTACAACTAATTTAAATTAATTAAAAATATAAAAAGTATACATTATTTTATAATATTAATTTTAAATTAATTTTAAATTTTTAGTCTAATTTATTAATTATTTTTGTCAAAAATAATTTAAAGCTCAAATCAATTTATAATATTAGTTTTCATACAAAATCTGACATAATCAATAAAAGTAAAGGAGTAAATAAATTCTTAATTTGGTCAACGAAATAAATCTGTTAGGATTAACCTAAAGTCATTTTTATTTTTGAAGACTGAATAATTTTTAAAAGACTGTATTAAAAAAATTAGAAATTGAATTAAAAAATCACATCAAAATAAAATAGTAATTCACTCATTAAAATATTCCTCGAGTCTAAGGTTGAGTCAAATTGGTTTTGGGCAAGGCATTGCACCTACCAAAAATTCCAAAGTCTATTTGCCTATTGGGAGGATCAGAGTATTTTTGGTCTACAAAAACAAGGTCAAAAGCAAAGGCAAAAACAACTTGCTACAACTACCTAGAAAAAGATGGAATTGACAAAATTTATACATTTTCTATGAGAAATTTTATTGTATTCATAATGTATATTAAGCTATAAGTTTTAGTAATTGTTAGAACTTTAATTTAAATTCAGTCAACAGTCAAAAATATAGTTTATGTAAATATCAAATATATTTAAATTAGATATAAAAAAATGTTGTCCATTTTAAATTATCCGATTAAGTGAAAGAAAAAGAATAAAAATATATGTAAAAGAATTTCCATTCATGCACTTCTATGTAAGAATTGAGTTTTGAGACAAGGATTGGTTTTAGGATTCTTGAGAAAGTTAGGCAAATAAACTTTTTTTTTCATGTTTATTATCAGACATAAAAATTTGTTTATGAGAAAAAAAATTTCTCAAAAATAAAAAATTAAAAGGATTCCCACCATTTTATTCCTACTTATGAGGGTGGAAATAAAAGTTTCTCATGGAAATGAAAATTTTTTTTAATATAAAATGATTAAATTACCCTTAATTTTAACCTCTAAATTTTAAACCTTAAAGACTAATTCTTAAATCTTAAATTTTAAATTTAACTCCACAACCTTAAATTCTAAACATATAAATTCTAAATTCTAAATATTAAATTTAACCTCTAAACTTTAAACCCTAATTCTAACCTATAAACTCTAAATTCTAAATTTAAATCCCAAAACTCTAAACTTTAAATTTTAAACCTAACCTCTAAACCTTAAATCATAACTCTAAATCTTAAACTTAACTCCAAAATTTTAAATCCAAACCCCTAAACCTTAAATCTTAACTCTTAAACTCTAAACACTAAATTCTAAATTTTGAACTTTAAACCTTAAATCTTAAATCTTAAATTTTAAAATTTTAAATTCTAAATCCTCAACCTTAAAACCTAACCCCTAAACCTTAAACCCTAAAACTTTAAACCTTAAACTCTAACCTCTAAACCCTAAATCCTAATTTTTAGACCCTAAACCCTAAATCCTAAACATTAATTCTTAAATCTTAAACCATAAACTCTAAATCATAAGTCTTGATCCCTAAATTTCAAATAAGAATTTTTTTTTTAGTAAAAAAAAATCTCATTTATTTATTTACTCTTTTTTATTTATTTTATTATTATATTTATAATTCCTTTTATTTTAAAATTTTTTTTCAAAGATATTTTAAAAAAAGTAATTATATTTTCAGAAATATTTCAAGTGAATTAAACATGAAAATACAAATTTAATAGTAATACAGTAAATTATTTTTAAAAAAGTAAAATAACAATCAAATATATTTTTTTAACTTTTCTATCTATTTTATTTTTGAGAATCTCATTTTCAAAAATATAATTTTTCTAAAAATAAAATATTTTAGGAACCAAACGCCACTTGAAAGTAAAAATTTAAAAGTATATTTAGCCGATTTAAAAAATTATTTTTTAAAATAAAATAAAAATAAAAAACATGTAAAAGACATTTTTAGTGTTTTTAAAAATAATTTGTGAAATTTTATAATTTCTTTAAAAAATATCATAATTATTAAATAAAACCAAAATAATATAATAATTATAGAAGATAAAATTTAAAAATAAATAGTATTTATAATTATTTATATCAATTAAATTTAAAAATAAATATAAACAAATTTTTATATATATAATTATCCTCCAAGTCTTGAAATATTCAAACCAGCGTACCAAAATGTAGCCGTAGCTGGCTCAACCATAACAAGTAATTTTAATCACTATTTAAATTTAAAGTCTAGTATATTATATTATAATATATTACCGTTTCTGAAGTTTTTATAATTAATATGAGAGTTGGAAATTTTCAAATAAATGATTTCAGTTATATTTTATAGAAAAAAAAATTATGAAACAAATTTTAGAATGTGAGATTTTCGTAAATTTTTGGTGACACGAGATATTAACTAAATAGCAGAATCTTAAGCATATTAAATGTTGTTCAAATCTCTCAGATACCATTATATCTAACAACAACATTTTCAATGCCTCTAAATCACTTAAATACTAAAAATAAAAATAATTAACAATACACACTAAACTTCTTCTAAAATTAATTTTTACTTAAACTAATGAAAATTGTTTTATGTATATAATATTTGAGTAAATCAGTAATTTTGTCCATAAATTTATAGATTCACAAATTATAATTTTTAAATTTTTTTAATACACTAGTTAAGACATAAAATTATTAGAATCGTTGCATATTAATTCTTTTAAAAATTAATATATTATGAGTTTCAATTTTTTTTAGAGATAGATAAAATAATTTATTAACAAGTTTTAAAAATTAATTTGTATCTTAAAAAATTCAAAATTCAAAATTAAATAAATCTATAATTTTAAAATCTAAATTATTAATTTATTCTTAAATATTTTTTTAAGTCTATGCAATACGTGAGCTTTGTCATCGTTGTTATTATTATTAATTAATTTCTTTAATTATCGTCATTGTCATTATTTACCGTTATTTAAATTCAAACCTCTATTATTTATAATGTGTTAAATAGGTTGAAATCTCAACAATTAAATTTTTTTATAATATCACAAATTTAAATTCATAAAAAATATCTGTGAAAAATAATAATTTTAATTTTTTAAAAAATATAAAAAATAATTGTTCCAGTATAAAAAAAATATTGGAACCTTTATTTTATTATGTATCAAAAAAAGCTTAAATATTTTTTAGGGTCACTGAGTTTTTTAGGGGTTGGATTTATTTTATTATTATTATTATTATTTTAGAGCGATTTGATCGTGGGCCCCACCAAAAGATGCGTTCGTGGAGGATAGAGCGAGGCCTGGGCCGGTCAATGCGGACGATAGAGGGAGCCCCAAGGACTTAGACTACCGCATTCGTTTGGCACGTGACCTCTTTTGCGACTGTAAACACGTCGCCTTAGTGCAACTGGGACCCACTTTAGAAAAAATCTACCGCCTTATTTCGGCGAGTGAAACACGCGCGTGATCGGAACGGGCGATTGTAGCAGGTGGGGGACGCAAAAGCCCCGCAATTCGTGCGTTAGAAATTGTTTATGAGAAACGATGCACCGATTCACTGGCATGGCACGTGTGCACGTGATACTTAAACTCAATATTCCTTTTCATTTCACCTTTTTTTTGTTTAATTACTTACACACTGTATTTAATAATGCCTGCTTTGCTCGGTACCTGAGGTTGAATCTTATTGGGATTTAGAGCAGCGCCTTTCTTTACTTTTGGGTTTTGACAACGAATTATTGAAATGACAATATTGCACTTGAAAATTTCATAAAATAAGACTAGGTAACTTGCATTAATTTTTTTTTCATACCAATATTTTCATACATATTAATTATAGAATTAGTTTTATTTAAAATATTACAATTATTTTCTTTCACAAATATTTTTTCATATATTTAAATTCCTGATATCACAATCATTGACATAGAATTTACTTATTATTTAAATCACATATTATTTTATTACACTTTATTTTAGTTAACTAGTGACTATATTTTATTAACTATTATACACTTAGGTATAGCATTTTTTTATTACTAATTTGGATTTAATTATTTTAAAAATAATTCTAAATGTACCATATCAATATAAAAAATTGTGCTCTTAAAATTATCTAAAAGAGAAGAAATTTGAGAATATCTCTTATTATAATATAAAAAAAATATTCTAATTTTTTTTATTATAATCATAATATAAAAATTAGGTTCATCAAGCAATTTTTAACTAAGTATAATATGAAAAAATTGTCTTATTCTTAAAATGAAAAGAGGATATGTTAATTTTTTTTTTTTAAAAAAAGCCAATGCTAGTTGAAATAATTTCCCAAAATGGTAGTTAATCATGCAATAATTATATATATTTTTAGTAGCTTATGAAATAGGTCATCGTTTGTAAGTGTCAAAAGTTGAGCCTTTTCTTAATTAATAAAAATTGATGTAAGAAAATGCTAGATTCCTTCAATTTTGAGTGTTATAATGACATCAAAAGGTTTAGTCATTGAAAAACAACTCTAGCCCCTCCCTCACAAAGATAATGTGCCTAGACTTGTTACTGATTTAGTTATAATTTATTAACCCCTAATGTCTCCTAACACCCTATATATTAGATGAAGTATAGAATTTTGCATTCCACATGTCGAAATCTTAATTATGGTAATTTTTTAGGTTAGATTATACGGAACATTTTAATTTTAGTGTCAATTTTGTCTTTTACTAAATTAAAAATGTGAATTAATTGAATACTTTTGTCAATTAAAATTTTACTCAGGCTAATTTTTTAATAAATTAATGATTAGTTTTCAAATTTATAAATTTTTTTAGTTCTAATTCTTGAATTTTATTTTATACACGAATTAATTTTTTAAAATATTAAATTTATTGTGCATTAATTTTTTTAGAGATTAAAATATATAAATTTAATAATTTTTAAAAATAAAATATAAATAATGTGTAACGACATAATAATTTTAAATATATATATTTAAAAATAATTAAATAATTTTTAATTTTTTAAGTTAAATTGTAAAAAAATTTATAATTTAAACATAAATAATTTATTTTAAAAAAATTTAAATATATATATTAATTGAAGTAGGGGTAATATTGGGATTTGAGTTGGCTAAGTAAGGAAGAATGGAGTTTTGCTGGGAGTAAGCACAAGGGTGACACAGAGAGGCTTTTTAAGTCGAGGGGCCGTACAGAGACTAAGAAATAATGAGCAAAAGTTGGTGGGCTGAGGAGCTGACATAACGTAACACCAATATCATATGGTTTGTTAAAATTAAAAATAATAAAATCCAAATCTCAGCCTCAGAATCCACCCTATCACTTTTGACCAGTAAAGATTCTCTGCCATTCCCAAATTTGTCATAGTTATCCTCCTCCACCCCCCCTCCCCCTTTTGGTATTAGAATATTTCCTCTCTCTCTCTCTCTGTTTGGATACTCTGCAAGTTTAAACAGATCTACCGCCTACAATTCTGAACTTCATGTCTTTTCGCCCGTGGGAACACCAAGACAATGCTGCCGAGAAGAATAGTTAGATATTTTTTGTATGGATACTGGAGAGTCAACATAATTTTTTGAACTATTCTAACTCGTTAAAATTTGATTAAAAAATTATTTAAAATAAATCAGATTGAATTAATAGATTTATATTAATAATTTTTTAAATTTTGCTTAAATTTAACTTGATCCATTTGTTTATTTTTTATTATATTTCTTTAAAAATCTTTTTTGTTATTTTACTTTAATATAACTCAATCAACTTAACTAATTTAACATAATTTAAATTTTTTAATTAATTTAAAATTTTAATAGATGATAATTATTAATTTTTTAACTCTAATATTCAGTAAAATTAAATATTTTAACAAAAATTATATTCGATAAAATTAATTTATAAATTAATTAAAAATTTATAAATTATACGTTACTTAAAATAACGTATAGTTTATAAATTTTTAAATAATTTAAATTATTTAAATAAATTTATTTATAAAATATTTTTAATTTAATCAAATAAATTAATTAAATATACTATAATTTAATTTATTTTACTTGCTAAACACGTTATAAGTCTCGCTAATACTTGTCTTTATAAATATTTTTATTTTAATATTATTCGGTCAAATTTAATTATTTGAATTTAAATTAGCACTTATAATGATAATTTTAAATATATTAAAATTGATAGGGAAGAGTGTGCTCTTAAAATTATTAAAAAGAGATTTAATCTTAATTAATGGAAAATTTGCTTTAAAAATTCTCCTGGGGCTATATGATAAAGATGAAATTTAAGATATCAAACGTAATTTAATTTATTTTTTAAATATTATGATTAAATATATTTTTGAGCTTTGCTAAATTAAGCCCCTAGCTTCAATTTGTCTTTTTGGCATTGTTGTCAAGAGTATCTTCAGACTTTAACAAATATATACATACATACATAAGTGCGTGTCTATATATATAATAAGCAATTAAAACCGTTATTTGTTAATTTCACTTTTACTCCCCCCCCCCTGGTTTTATTTCATCTTTTTATTTTTAAAAATTTCCATGTTTTTCTCATAAAATATTTCATGATTTTTTTTTGAGAACTTGATTATGTGAGAATCTGTAGCAGAAAATTTAAAACACATAATTTGACACACCAAAGAATTTGGTTAATGAATATCACAAGCTAGTGGAAAGACATTGATGAGAAAATTGAAATAAACTAAAGGCCAATGAAAGATAGTAAAACTCCATCCATAATTAATGAACAAAAAGTAGTTTTGCAACTATTACTTAATGTGAGATTTGCTCTTGGATTATTTACCCTCAATCTTAAAAGACGGCATTTGTAGTAATTGATTTAATGATATTCCACTTTAAAATTGAATTCGAATTTAAATTTTAAATAAAGTCAAATGAATAAAAAAAATCAGATGAATTAATATTCGTAATATTATTAACACTTAATTAAATGAAAAAGGAAAATAAAAATGAATATCATTTTATTTTTCTTGGTATCAATATTATGGTTCTTCATATTATTGCTATCATATTATAATGAATTAAAAACAAACTATAAACCCAATAAAAAAGAAAAAAGAACACTAAAGGTGAAAATTTGAGGACAAAAATAACTACGACAATCCTTCTCCTATTGAAAAAAATTAATCACATTTTGACTTTTCTATATTAAAACATAATTTAATTTATTCTGTTATATTTTAAAAAATATTACAATTTTCATAAAAAAATATTTATATATAAATAATTTTTGATAGCGTAATAATTAAAAATTTTACATAAACAACTTTTAATATTATTTCCTATTAGTAATAATTAGTATTTATTAATTAAGCAATTTAAGTTAAATTTTTAATAGATATATTTTTCAAATTTTTTTTATAAATCAATGAATTTTTTTACCCGGGAGGGGGACTTAATTTTAATTGTTGAAAAAATATTAAAAGATTAAATTAAAACAGTTAAAACAAAAAAATAAATTGAATCATTTATTATAATAAAAAAATTTAAAATATAATTAAGGTTAAAATTATATTTACAAAATTGGGTCAAGCTGGAGGACAGAATATTCTCTGATTGATTATAAATGATTGATAATAAATAATAAAAATATAATAAAAGTTTCTGCAATTTTAATAAATATTAATTAATAATTCTATGTAAATAGAATCTACAGAAGAATGGCCTGACAAAGGCAAGGGTAAAATTGTGAATTGGCTGGCGGAGACCCTGAGCTCCTAGTCTTTGTTGTCGTTGTGCTTTGGAAGAGACACACAAAGGGGATAAAAGCTGTCCCCACAGTTTTTCATGGTTAGACACTTATTACACTACCACCTCTCTTCCCTATTTTACCACCTCCTGTCACAGTAATCTCAGGAACCAAACTGGAAAAGCTTAGAGAGAGAAAGACGAAGCTCCTAGTCCTAGCCCAGAGAGATGAAAACTTGGTCGACTTTTGGGGTCCATTGTGCTACCATTAATGTTTCGGATTCCATCAAAACTGCACAATTAAGCGTCTAAGCCCCAAAAAGAACAAAAATTTGGAGCTCTTTGTGGTGATTAAGCGAAAAGGAAAAAAAACAAAGAGGTGAGTCAGCGGAGGTGTTTCAGAAAAGAGAGAAGAAAAGAGGCCAAATTGTGAAGTGAGAGAGAGAGGGGTGGAAAAAGGCATATTAGTGAGAGAGAAAGAGAAAGAGAGAAAGGGGAAAGAAATGGTGGGCTCAGCAGCATCAGCATCAGATAGGAGCAAAGAAGCTGTTGGGATGATGGCACTTCATGAGGCCCTCAGAAGCGTCTGTCTCAACTCAGACTGGACTTACTCTGTTTTCTGGACCATCCGTCCTCGCCCGTATGCCTATCTTTCTTTCTCTCTCTCTCTCTAAATTTTTCTCTTTCTTTCTATAATTTTTGCTGTTTCCAAATTTGGGTTCCATGGTTTTTGCTGTTTTCTCAACTCGGTCTTCTCCTTTTCTTGCAGAAGAGTGAGAGGTGGTAATGGGTGCAAGGTTGGAGACGATAACGGCAGCTTGTAAGTATGGTTTCTCTTTCCCTCTGTTTGGCTAGCGAGAAACTAACGGAATAGCAAAAAGCAATGCAATTTTGTACTTCCATCTGCACTCTTTCTTAGCATCCAAACAGAGTTTACAGTTTTTCCTGAGAAAACAGAGTAATGACCTCTAAACTCATAAATGGCGATGAAAATTGAAAATTTAAGCAGTTTTATAATCTGGGTATTGTTTGGATTGGAAATTCCATGAACTGACATGCATTTTTCGTCAAATTTCATGAAGGATGTTGATGTGGGAAGATGGGTTCTGCCGAGGAAGGGTTTCAGATTGTCTGGAAGAAATTGATGGAGAAGATCCTGTCAGAAAAGCCTTCAGCAAAATGTCCATTCAGTTATATAATTATGGAGAAGGGTGGGTACTGGGTAGGTCTTTGAATATGTTGTGTTTCATTTCTCTCTCTCATCTTCAAACTTGACTGTCATGTCTAGAGAACTAACATCCTTTTTATAAAATTTCGTGTCGTATTTCACACGAATGCAGAACAACCATCAAACACAATAATCGATGTTTTTCGTATGAATAATGGGATGACTTCTGAATTTTGTTGAGTCTAATGTCAATAAAAGTTACTCTTATTTTTGAAATATTAATGATTGATAGAGAGCTGTGAGCATTCTTCTTTGCATTGTGCTCTGATTGGGTCAATTAATGTTGGAGCAGGTTGATGGGAAAGGTTGCATCTGATAAGTGCCACAAATGGGTATTTAAAGAGCCTACAGAGTGTGAACCAAATATCTCCAACTACTGGCAGAGCTCCTTTGATGCTGTAATGCATTTGAACCCAATAATCCTTTTGTTCTCTGCTTTCTTTCCTTGAAAAACATAGATTTTGACTCTGACATTCCGACCAGAACAAAATCTAGCATCAAATTTGGCTTTTTTAAGACATTGATTGACCCATCTTCCCTCTTTTGATGCTATTAATTGCAGCTTCCACCGGAATGGACCGACCAGTTTGAATCAGGCATTCAGGTCAGAATAACAAAGGCCAGAGTCAATTTTAACCTTGCCATTTCTTTTTTTTTTTGTCTAGGAAAGCTTCTTTTTAGAGCTTTAATTTAACCCTTTCTTTGACTTTGATTTTTATTTGCATTTTGTTCCTTCATTACCAGACAATCGCTGTAATTCAAGCTGGGCATGGCCTTTTGCAGCTTGGTTCTTGCAAGATTGTGAGTACATCATATGAATACACATTATGACAAAATTTATTTCAATACTATTTCTTTTTAGAATGATGTTTCATAGTTACAAATAATCTTGAAAAATATCAAATGTTTTAGATTACTATTTAGTAAACTAACCATTTCATTTGTTTGTTTTGTAAATTTTTTTAATCTTTGAATTCTGTTTAGGGAATAAATTAGCCTTTAAAAGTTATTCTTTAAGATTTAAATATATCAAATCGATTACATATTAATTTTTAGACATTTAATAAAAAGTATTAACTTATAATAAATTTAATATTTTTAGAGACTAACATATAATTTAAAAAAATTTAAAAATTCAAATTAAATAAATTTATAGAATAAATAAACAATTTAGTTTTTAATTCTCCAACTTTTTTAATTACACAAATTAATATATAAAATTATAGACTTTGTTTGTACTTAAAATTATCAAATCCTTTGTATTGACTAATATACAGTGTTTCATATTTTTATGAATTGACTCATTTGATTGACTAATATACGATGTGTTTCATGTGATCATGAATTGACTTAATTGATTGACTAATATACAATGTGTTTCATATTTTCATGTATTGACTCATTTCCTTGATAAAATTCCAAATCTTCTTAGTAGTTATATGCTAAATTGTTAGTTTTCTATAAATGTATATATCAAATTATTAGATAACTCTGTTTTTCTGGTTGCTGCATCGTTTTTTTTTTTTTTTTTTGGCCTTAGATTCCTGAAGACCTCCATTTCGTGCTGAGAATGAGGCACACATTTGAATCCCTGGGCTACCAATCTGGGTTCTACCTCTCGCAGCTCTTCTCTTCCACGAGGAACACTTCGTCTTCAATGTCAATCCCTTCAAAACCTTCTACCACCACCATTCCCGTTCGTCCTGCTCCTCCACTCTTCAACTGGAATACCCAGAGGCCACTCGCTACTGCAACCTCACTCCTATCCTCGCCCACTTTCCACCATCATCGCGCACAAGCAGCAAGACTGGGTTTCCCACCACAAACCAAAGACGAAACCCACATGTTCCTCCAAATGCCTCACAATTCCGAAGAGATGATGGGTGGGGATCACGAAAACGACATCAAATGGCCGAATGGGTTGTCTTTTTTCAACGCCCTAACTGGACGAACCGATGACGCTAAGCTTCTGTTCAACCCAGAGAGCTTAGGAAGCAAAATAGGGGATCTAAATCCAAACCTCAATTCAGATTCTGGTGGTGGTGGGAATCCCAGTGAATTCTTGAGCTTGGACAGTCATAGCCACCCAGAAAATGCAATAAAAATGGACAAGTTTAAGAGGAGCTTCACTCTTCCTAGTAGAGTGGCTGCTTCGTCGTCGTCGTCTTCTACTTCAATGGATCATCATCCGGTGGAGTATAGGAATTCGGAAGGAGGAGGAGGAATGTACGCGGATGTTATGGAGACATTTTTGGAGTGAATGGAGGGGGAGAAAAAGGGTGTATTGGGGGGAATGAAATGAAATGAAGAAGATGATGAGAAGTTGTTTGTATCTAGCTAGGCATAGCTATTTTGGGGTTCCCTTTTTCATGTGTTTCTGTTGCTTTCCTCTTGGTAGCTTGTGTTTCTGTCTTCCACTCAGTGAGAGAGACTGGATTAATGATCATTTCTTTAGTTGCATAAAGGTTTGTCTTTTTACAAACATCTAACTAGAGATGATTACTTGGCCAAAAAAAAAAAAACAGACAAAAAAAAATACTAGACATGATTACAAATTCTTAAAAGGTGTCATGTCATATGATCTTTTCTTAAATCGGCATAAAGAACTTTCTCCAGTATCACGTGAATTATTAGTTTGAAATTCTTTCGTGGCATTCCACTTTTAAGCAATGTATTAAATTTTGTTTTAATTTATCATTTTGATTATTTTAAAATATTTTAAAATTTTTGTAAAAATAAAATATTTTTTAAATAATTTTAAACAATATTTTTTTAAATATTTTAATATAATATTAATTATATGTATAATTATATTAAAATTAATTAAAATTAATATTTATAATTAAATAATAAATAAAACGTGATATAAGAATTTCAGTTCAAATTTTATTAGCATTCAACAATAAATTTTTTTTTAGATATATTTTTAATTTTTTTAACTCATTCGCAATCTTTATCTTTAAGTATTTGTCTTTATCTCTATGTGACTATAACTTTGTGTCGGCCTCTATTTTTAAATATTTCTTTCAAATATTTTTTTCTTTTTTCATTTTTTTTATTGTTTTTATAATTTTTTTTAAATAAAGATAATAAAATAAATTAATGTCACAAACACAAGGAAGAGAGTAAGAAGTTCAAAAATATTGTGATTTGTGGCAAAAAATTTGAGTGATGAATAAAACAGATCTGATAAATTTTATGTTGGATGTGATGTGATGATATTTTCATCTACTTTCAGATTATTAATTTTTTTATTTTAAAATTTAATTTTTTTTATTAAAATAACTCGAAATAAAAATATTTTCATCAAAATATTTTATAATATAATAATTTTAATTAAAATGTCATAATTTTTTAGCAAACACTCTATTTTATTTTGATAACTCTGTTTTATTTTAATGATTTTAAAAAATAAAAATATTATGATCATTCCGATAAAAAAAATTTAATTTCTTACTTTTAAGAGTCAAATTGTTTTTCATGGCTGCACTCTGTGGAGTTTACATTGGCTGATAGGGTATAAATATTAAGAAAATATTTTAATATATAGTAGATAAAATAATTTTATTAGCAATATATTAAATATTATCACGTATTTATTTAAATAATAAATAATAAATTTTTAATTTAAATAAACACATATAACAGCTTGTATACTATTAATAAAAAAAATTTATTTATTAACAATATATTAAATAATTATTTTAAATATTAAATTATTATTATTATTTTTACAAATTCGTCGTCTTAGTTGACAAAGTTTCACCTGTAAAGAGGAAAGTTCTTTTAAAATTGACTTTTGATGTATATAGATTATTCATGACTTTTTAATGCAGGATTCTAATATAGACATTCATAATTTTATAAATGATAATTCTAATTTTTTGTAGGTGGATTAGGTATATTGTTATAAGATTAAATTTTAGTTAAACCAATTTATTTATTAATTAGAGTCCCACCGCGAGAAATTTTGTTTGAAAGTGGGTTTGGAAAGTGAAAATTTGAGTAATCATGATGTTTGTAGGTTCCGGATATTGATTACTCAATCGTTGTTCATCTCCCAACCCAAGTTGAATGAATTACACATTAATCTTCGTGGACTTGCTCTGAACTTTTTTCAAATCACATTTCAAATATCCCCTTCCTATATCATTATACGTTAAAAGAAGAGAAAAAAGGAGTCTTGGAAGAGATGAGCCAGGCAAGCACGCTGTAATGCAAAACGATTTATGAAATTTTCTGGTTGACTAAATAAAAGATTCTACAAAAAGAAAGTTAGTACATCAAACTAATGATTGAAAAACATACAAACATATTAATATAACTTTCACTAAATTCATATTTGACCTTTGTTTTGTCACTTTTTTGTACACCGATTTTATTTTTAAAAATTTAATTTATAAAAGATATATACATTAAAATAATTATAAAAAAAAATATGTAAAAATTTCAAGTATATTTATAAAATCTTTAACATATTTATATAATTTTTTATATTTAATTTAATTTTTTTATAAACCGAATAAATTTAAGAACTTCTTTATTATAATAGATTTAGTTATAGTCAAATAAATCTATTTTACTAATTCTATCTGTCTAAACTTTGTTAAAGATAAGGATTCTGTTTAATAAAATTAATTTAAAATATAAAAATTAATTCAAATTTTATAAATTATATACTATTTAAAATAACGTATAATTTTTAAATTTTTAATTAAATTTAAATTATTTAATTAAATTTATTTATTAAATACTTATAATTTAGTTAAACATATAAATTAATTTATTTAACTTATTAAATATATTCAAAATGAACATACGCTTAAAAAATGCTTCATTTTTTTATGCCTAATTAATCAACACAAGATGTGCCCAATATTTCTATCACCTTGCCATTTCTTTAGCGACTCAAACCATTGAACCTATCAAACACCCATTGCACTTCTTAGAACATCAATTATGAGTTCAGTTTGGATATACAAATATGAAGGCTCTTGTTGAAGAAAAAAAAAATACAATTTTTGACGCTACATACCTATGCATTTAATGAAGTTGGTGTTAATAATATTAACTAGAAAGACTTATTTCACCCCGTTTGAAAAGTTTTATGATATGACCTAGAATAAAAAAGATTTCAAAGTTTAAAAGAAAGACGATGAGAGTGTTTTAAGACTAAAAGAAACAATATTCAAATTGGACTTTGATCAAAGACCTTTGATTAAGCCCAAACAAAGGGAGAAAGTGATTTTTTTCCCTTGACAAAGTAGTTTTTGTGGCGCCTATTTTCATTCAAGAGACATGAAAAGATTTCAATTTTTATACTTTTAAGAAATATTTAAAGAAGACTTAAGTGGCTTTTGATTTATAGAATATTTTATTCTTGTGAAAGTTATATTTTTAAGAATTTTATTTTCAAAAATGAGATAGATGGAATAATTAAAAATATATATTTAATTATCATTTTACTTTTCTAAAAATAATTTGTTGTATTATCATTAAATTTTTATTTTTATGTTTGATTCATTTGAAATATTTTTGAGAATATAATTATTTTTTCAAAAATACTATTGAAAAAAACTTTCAAATTAAAAGGAATGATAAATAGGATGATAAAAAAAAAGAATAAATAAAAAAATAATATTTTTTTTGACTAAAAAAAAAATAAGATTTCTTATTTAGATTTTAGAGTTCAGAGTTTAAAATTTAAGGTTTAGAGTTTATGATTTAGGAGTTAGAATTTAAGATTTAGAGGTTAAGATTTAGGAGTTAGGGTTTAAAAGTTAGAATTTAAAATTTAGAGTTTAGAGTTTAAAATTTAGAGTTTTAGAGTTTAAGGTTTAAGAATTAAGTTTTACGTCTGAGAATTTAGAGTTTATAGTTTTGGAGTTTAGGGTTTAAAGTTTTAAAATTTAGGATTTAGAGTTTAAGGTAGTAGTTAAAGTTTAGGAGATATGATTTAGAGTTTAGAATTTAAAATTTAGAACTTAGAATTTAAGAGTTAAGGTTTTGAGTTTTTTGGTTCGGATTTAGGGTTTTAAAATTAAGTTTAGAATTTATAATTTAGGATTTAAGAGTTAGAGTTTAAAGTTTAGATATTAAATTTAAATTTTAGAATTTAGAGTTTCAAGATCAAGTTTAAGATTTAGAGTTTATAGATTAGAATTTAAGATTTAAGGTTTAAAGGTTAGGTTTAATGTTTAAGGTTTAGAATTTAGAGTTTCGGGATTAAATTTAGAATTTAGAGTTTAGGGATTAGTGTTTAGAGTTTAAAATTTATAAATTAAGTTTAAAGGTAATTTAATTATTTTACATAAAAAATTTCTCATTTCCATTGAAAAATTTTATTCCTATAGGTAGAAATAAAATGGTGAAAATATTCTTAATTTTTCATTCTTAAAAATATTTTATTTTTAGAAATGAATTTTATGCTTGATAACATATATGAAATTTTTTTTTCCTCACTTTCTTATAAATCTTAAAAAATTTCTAGTACCAAATACTACCTTATAGATAAGTAAAAGATAAATGACAAAGTTTAAATTTGAACTTACAATTATCAAATTATGAATCTTGATTTATCATTTAGTGTTCTTTATATAATAAATTTAAAGAGTAAAAAATATATAGTAATAAAATTAATATTTAATAAATAAATAAAATATATCAAATGTAAGTTTTAGCAAAAGTATTTTTCTCTTTTTAAATTTATAAACGATACAATGCCTCTTTGAAAATTGTTATGAGATCATAGCCATAATTAATATTAGGACAAAATTTATGTTTAATTTATTTATTTTTTGTCTAAAGATAGATATTTTATTTTTTTAATAATAGTGACACTACAAGAAAAAAGAATTTAGCGACGATTTTTTGTAGTTTTAACGACGGTTACAAAAACCGTCGTAAAATCAATGATTTAACGACGGTTTTGAAATCGTCGTAAAATTTTATGTTTTAGCTGCGGTTTTTTAACGACGGTTCAAAATTGTCGCTAAAACTATCTTTTACTTTAACGACGGTTTAAAAACCGTCGCTAAACACTTTTTTTTAAAAATGAAATCAAATAGTCAATCCTTTAACCATAGACAGAGATTAGGTTACACTTTCTGCCTTTCGCTTATAGATTGTCAGTTTATTTTAATATTTTTTAAGATTCTTATAATTGTATCTCCAATAATAATAATATCTATAAAAGAAAAAATCAACAATAAAAAATTGACTGAACTTTAAAATTAAAACTGATATTTAAATAGAGAGAAGATAAGAGAGAAATATTATTCACAAAAACTTGTATCATTGTTGCTTCTTCGTGGAAAAAATAGAGACAAAATAAAGAGAGAAGCATTCTTTACAACAAATTCAATAGTCCAATCAAAAGGAGAACCCTTTTCTAAATGAAAAATAATAGAAAGAAGATGAGGGTGAAAAATGGGGGGAAGTTGTGTAAGATTTATAGAAAAATTGAAGAAAATCGTTGTTATTTAGCGACGGTTTTCTAAAAACCGTTGTTAAAAACGTGCCAAAATTAACATTCAAATAACAATTTTTAGCGACGGTTTTTAGAAATCCGTCGTTATTTAGCGACGGTTTTTAAAAACCGTCGTTAAAAAGACGCCAGAATTAATATTTTTAGTGACGATACTTTGAAAATCGTCGCTAAAAATTGACATATTTAAAATGTGAGCAGAAATAACGATTTTTAACGACAGTTTTCTAAAAATCGTCATTAAATAACGACGATTTTTAGAAAATCATCGCTAAATAACGACAATTTTTAGAAAATCGTCGCTAAAAGTTGACGATTTTAAAAATAGCAAAAATTAACAATACTTAACGACGGTTGTTTAAAAAACCGTTGTTAAATAGAGACGGTTTTTAAAAAACCGTCGTTAAATTTATTTAGCGACAATTTTTTTAAGAATCGTCTCTAAATAACCACGAATTTAAAAATCGTCGTTATTTTATGTTTTAGGGACGGTTTTTTTTAATCGTCGCTAAAATTCCGTCATTAAAACTTATTTTTGTTGTAGTGTGAGATTAACCCATATATATAATGGTCAAGACATCATAATGCCCAAAGTGGTTAAAAAACTTAGTACATTCATAGTAAATCAAATGTCTCAATTTAAACTATATATTTCGTCACTCATAATTTTAGTTTTTTGTACAATTTGCATAGAGTTCTAATAAATGTTACTGAATATTTTATTATTTTTATTTTTTCACAAATGTCACAGTATATAGCAAGTAAATTTTATCTTTCCATTGTGCGTTAAGTTGACTCATACTTTTTATAACAAGCAAGTTCTATCTTTTCATTGTGTGTTGAGTTGGCTCATATCTTTTATATCAAACTGGTATACCATAAGATGAAATTTTGATTTGTTGTTATGTCTATAATGTCAGTTAACTCACTTATTTGCCAGGTTTCTTGTGCATGTGGGCATTTGATCATTAAGCGGATTAAAGACTCTTCGTTACTGTCACACATTAGGTAGCTCTCATCTAACAGTATAAATCCCCTTTTTTGAAGTTTTATTTTACAATAAGGGCGTTGTTAAAGTACCTCCACAGGAACAACAACTTGACATTCTCTTCTGCCTTCAATTTTCATATCCTTTTACAGCAGTCTATAACTATATTATTCACTGCGTTTCTGCTTCCGGGATAGAGAATTTCCATGGCGACATCATATCCAATTTCTACTGTGTAAGTTCCTTACTTGTTGTGGCACCAAAATAGTTTGTTCATCCTCTCCTCTTGGCCGTTCACACGAGATATCTTCCACTGTGCTTTGTTTCTCCAGTAGAATTATCAAACCTAAGAGATTTTTTCTTCCAAACCAGTAATACGAGTTTGAATAATAAAAAAAAAGTAATGGGCCGAGAGTGGGAAAAGGATAAGCACAACCTTGTAGTTAGCAGGCTTCCTATACCTAAAAAAGAAAGTTCCCAACGCATAAAAAATAAAATGCACGGGATTGGAACGAAGCACCTTATGGAAAGTGTAAAATGAATTATAATCAGTTTTATTTTATTTTTGATTAGTTTAAATCAATTTGATATGATTTATATTATGTTTGGTAAAATTAACTTATAAGTTAACTAAAAATTTATAAATTATACGCTACTTCAAATAGCATATAACTTATAAGTTTTCAGCTAATTTAAATTATTCAAATAAATTTGTTTATTAAATACTTTTAATTTAATTAAATAAATTTATAAACTAATCAAATACGCTATAAGTTAACTTATTTATCTTATAAGCTAAAAATTCCATTGATTGGGTCCAAGTCAATGTGGATCAACGGATCAAAATTGATGAAACCAAAATTGAACGAATTGATTTGATTTCCAATTGAAAAGAACCAAATTAAATTCACCAACTATTATATAATTTTTTTAATATATTTATCATAATTTTTTGTTATTTTCATTTATTAATATTAAAATTTTAAAATTTTATAAATTTTGTCATATAAACATTAGAAAAAAAATTTATACATATTTTTTTAAAAAAATTATTTTTAATTAATTATGTTTAAAACAAGGAAAAAATTGATAATGCAAAAATCAATTAAACGAAGCGAACCGAACCGACAGCCAATGGTTTTAATAATTACAAACAAACGAAATTATTTGTTCTTAAAAAGAAAAAGTGAAAAGAATTCTATATTATGAAGAAGATAGGATGGAATCCTGAAAAGGATAAGGCCAGCTATTTTAGGATACTTTCTCTATTTTTTGGAAAGCAAAAGTCAAAGATGATACTTCTTTCTATCTTGGGAAATTTTTTTATTTATTATTCTCTTAGTTTTATTCCCAAATGTGTTCATTATCCTGGTCCAACTTTAAATTATTATTCACATAAAATTTTGTTCTAAATTTGATAACATTATAAGCTTTGAAGCTAAAATTTAATCAGCTCTACATTTTAAATTAAGAGATTTTTTTTTTTATAAACGACTAGTTCACACATAATTTAAATTATAAAACTTAAAATAATTAATTCTTTCAATTTTCATGATACTTTCGAATAATTTTAATTTATTTAGTATTACTTAATAAATATGAAATTCGTACATATTTTTATGTATGAATGAGTTAATTAATTTAATGTTGCTAGAATCGTTTTATAAACTAATATTATTGAGTTTGAATTATAATTTTAGTCCGTGGAAGTAAATATTTAAACGTGTAAGCTGTGTTTGTTTGATGGGATCTCATTCAAAGGATTTTTTCTTTATTTTTTTGTGTGAAATTTTTATTCCTTACATGCATAAATTAATTGGCCTGCACACCGAAGCAATATAAATAAAAAGTAATATCTAATGTATAAAATTTCTTAAATTTAACAAAAAATAGAAAATTCGTATTTTAATTCTTGAAAAATATGTATTTTTTTAATTCAATTCATCAAATTTTTATTTTTAAAAAATAATTTTGTTAATCCTTTTAGAGAAAATAATTTTTCTTTCCTATATTTTGTTCTTATTATACAATTCTCCTATTTTTTTTTTCAAAAAATACATAAAAAAATGTTACACTATAATTAAATATATTTTAACTATTCCATTAGTTGATCATTATATTACTAATTTTTATTTTTTTAATCAAAATATTATCGTAAAAATTATATTTTAATAATATTTTTATATAACTACATATATTAAAATACACAAATAATTTTTATAAATTTTTTTAATAAATGTATTGAATATATTATTATTTTTAAATATATTTAAATTATTTTCAATATAATAAAATAGTTATTTTAATATTTTTATACAATTTGTTGAATGAATAACTTGGATCAAACCATTAATATTAGGCAATAATTAAGGCAAACAAAATGTAAATTTTTCTACAGAAATGTCAATATAAGAATTAAACAATAATTACATTAAATTAAATTTTTAAATATTAATTTACTAATATTATAATTATATTGTTTATCTTCATAAAAAAATATATTTTAATAATATTTAACAATAGTTTTATATAATTGTACCTCTTAAAATACATAAATAATTATTATAAAATAGTTTAACAAATGTACCAAATACTTTATTTTTTAAAATATTTCAATTACTTTAAATGTAATCAAATGATAATTTTATTCCGTTTCATTTTAAAAAAACACAAAGTTGATTATTTTTCATCTATTTTTGTAAATTATGCAAACTAATTTTTTGTTAAAATTACATTTATTTATTTTTAGAAATAACAAGATGAGTGTAATATTAACAAATTAATATTTAAATTGTTTTATGTAATTTAATTCTTATTTGATTCTTATTTTGTCATTCCAACAGCAAAAATTGTACTATTTTAATTTAATTATTATATAATATTAATAGTGTAATTTGTATTTGAATGATATTTTAAAAAATAATTAATATAAACATAATAAAATTACTGTTTAATTGTATTGAAAATAATTGAAATATATTTTAAAAAATAAAATGCTTTGTGTATTTGTTAAGCTATTTTCAAGGTACTAAATTTCGTTTTGAGGTACTGTTTCGATGACTCAAAAATGGGAAACATTTCGAAATGTTTCGGAAATTTCGAGAAAACGAAAGATTTTTTAAGAAACGTTTTAAATAATTTCAAATAATATTTTTTTAACTTTTAAAATATTTTAACATAATATTAATGATATAGATATATAAAATTATAATAAAATTAATTCGAATTAATGTCTATAATTAAATAGTAAGTAAACATGTTACAATAGTAAGTAAGCATGCTACTATAGTAAGAATTCCGACTCAAATTCTAACAGCATTTAACAACAATCTCTCTCTTGCATCCATCTCTCCATCTTCTTCTTAACTCTTTCGTGGCATTTATATTTAAGTTTCTCTATCTTTCGACCATGATTTTGTCTCTATCTTTAGATATATTCCTCTCTCTTTGTCTTTCAATCTCTTTTTTCATTATTTTTGTAATTTTCTCTTTAAAATAAAAATAATGAAGGAAAACAATGTCACGAGAACAAAGGAAAAGAGTAGGAAGTTAATAAAGATGTTGTGACTTGTGGGAGAAAATAACTTAGTGTTGGATGTGATATGATGCTACTTTCATCTACTTTTAGATTGTCAATTTTTTTTATTTTTCAAATTAATTTAGTACTTTTCCATTGAAATAAGAGTATTTCCATCGAAACAAGAGTATTTCCATCGAAACAACTCAAAACAAGAGTATTTTTATTGAAATAACTTGAAATAAGAGTACTTTCACCGAAACAAGAGTATTTCCATCGAAATTTTTACTGAAACAAAAGTATTTCTACCGAAATATTTTGAAATATAGTAATTTCAATCGAAATAGTATAATTTCTTAACAAACACTTCGTTTCGATGACTCAGAAAACTGAAACGTTTCGATCGTTTCGATAGAAAAGAAAGGAAATTTAGTTTCTTAATTATTTTACAATAATTAAAATTTTTTAAAAATATTTTTTAAAAGAGTGAGTTATATAGTATTGATTAATAAAAAATATTTATATATAATATTTTTATTAAAATTTGTGTCCACATAACCGTGTCATGGGGACATGATTATTTATAATTTATGAACTTAGTGAAAAAATTATAAATTTACTCGAAAGGATCAATATGTCAGATTTCAAGGTCAAGGATGAGGGCAAAGACTGGCGTGTCGCGAACGCGTCTAAGTGAAGGCGAAGGAAGCGGCATGGGATTGAGATTGGGATCGGGACAGAAAGAGAAAGTGTAGTCGTGTCAACGCCACAAAAATCATCATCTTCCCCTGTGTACACTCGTCTCTCTCCTGTTCCTCCTCCTCTCTCAATCCCGTATCTCTCCGCTTCTTCTTCCTTCTCTTCTTTGTCGTCTTCTTCGACTCAGCCTCGGTCCCTGTGTACAAATCTTCAATTCAACTCTGTCCACGTACCCTCCTCGTCCTATATAAACCCCCAAGCCACTCAGCCATGACTGGCAGAGAAATTCTCCATAAAATGAAGGTATGGGTTATGGGTCCTCTCTTTTTTGTTTTCCTTTTCTTTAATCGTGACCCTTTTGTTTTTTCGTTTTTGATATTTTTGGGTTATGGTTTGTTTAAAGCGTTGGATCACATTTTGCTTGTTTCTATAGCTTTGGTTTTATTGCAATTTTTCTTTTTGTATTCAGTGATGGATGAATGTTAAGATCTTCATTTTTTAGTGTTCTTTTTCAATCAATTGAGGAGATTGCATATATTGCTCAAGTTGATCATTTTCTTTAACTTAATTGGTGGGTTTGAGTTGTATTTCTACTAATGCGCTCATACGTTGATGTTTTTTTCAAATAAATGAAGATATTGCATATAATGCCATTATAACTGATGATATATCAGTGTTGTCTAGCTCTTATGTTCATTCTGTTTCGTCCCTCCTATGTTAGCTTCTAAGATACAACAAAACCCAGATACTAGAGTGCTTTCTTCAAGAACCCAACTGTTGACGTGAAATTTTGTCAAAACATGTCTCATGTTGTTTGTATAAAATCTTCCTGTTTTGAATATAGTTTCTTTCAATTAGTTGGAATTCGGATCCTTCGGAGCTCAAAGCTTCAACTCATTGGTTGAGGGGTCTTTGGATTTAAAGTTTGAGCTTATGAAAAAACACTTCAACGGGCATCCGAGAGATTATTCCTGTACGGAATGCTCTTACCATTTAAAAATTAAATAAAATACATTGTTGCTCAATAGTGCAATGAACAATCATATAAGAATAATAAAATTGGTTGATTAATGTAGATGATGGGTAGTTATACTGGTCAGAAAATATAAGTTTTCTTGTGGCCAACAATCGTCAGAATTAAATGCAACGCACCTTCTCCTTTATGAATAAGGAAGGTTGGATCACGGGTTCAAATCCAGTTGCTTAACTATGTGATTTATAAAAAGGAAAATCAACTACCAATGTATACTCTGCGTCAGTTATAATATATCTAGTAGAAAAGTCCATCAATCTTGTGATGTTGAGTTTAAGATAGTCTTGCAATTAGCAGGAGCATCTTCTGCAGCCTCTTGTTTGTTATGTGACAGGTATCAGAAAGTAAGATGATACTGATGAGGTAAGAATTGAATTTATTTGTTTATTGTTAGTTGGATGAAGCCTTAGTGAAAGAGCTTTGGATTGGACGACTTTTAGGAGGATGAGGGTTTACTATGATGATCTGGTGATGGATGAGAGGAAAATCAATTACCAACGTGGAAGGCAAAGATTCTAAAGTAAAAAGACTTGGTGAAATGAAGGCTGTGACTGACAGGTGCTGAGGTCAGAAGATGTATAATCACAAGATACATAATTGAGTACTACTTAAGATATTGTTCTATTGCAAAAAGAAAATAAAAAGAAAGAATTGATATGCAGCAAAGTCAACTTGGTTAATAAAATGCCCATGTATATGGAGCTTACCGTTCTTTTCTGCTTAATTGCTTCGTATTAGAGAGAGAAAGTTGGGTAACAGACAGGGGAATTTTGTTTAAAGTAGTTTGTTGGATATGTGTGGAGAAAATTTGTTGAAGTCTTATTGAGAAAAGTAGATAATAAGTCATTGTGTCGTTGTTTGATCTATGCGAGAATAGTTTAATAATTAGACAGAAGTTAAAAAAAATAATAACTAAAATTATTAAGAAGAATTTAATAGTTAATAATTTATTTATTGATTTTATTTATAGTTTGGTTTATATAATCGATTTTACTTAGTGAAAAAAAGTTTTATTGTTGTTGCTTCGCCTTCTGATGTTGCTTATAGTTGACAGTTGTGCTAGTATTCTCGTGTAGTGAGTCTTTGATATGAGTATTATGCTTGCAGGAAAAAGTTGGATTGTTTTCAGATCCTGATTCAGGGAAAGGAAAGAGCAAGATGTCAAAGAGCATAACTCATGGCTTTCACCTGGTAAAGGGAAGATCAACTCATGCCATGGAAGACTATCTTGTTGCACAATTTAAGCTAGTTGATGGACATGAATTGGGTTTGTTTGCAATATTTGATGGCCACATGGGTCACGGTGTGCCTGATTACTTAAAGTCTCACTTGTTTGATAATATCTTAGAAGAGGTAATGAAAGCTCCTGGATTTTTCTGGTTACTAAGTTATGTAATGCATTCAGTGAATTGTGAACTATGAAGCATGGTATGACACTGTACAATCCATATCCATCCCTGGTACGTATTGGGTACACCAGGATATGTACCAGGTTTGAATCTCCCCCCCCCCTTGGGGTGGCCCGGGTCTTTAAATTTTGGTTTGTATAAATATCAGTAAGCTGTGGTTTTTTTCACCTCCAGACAAATCTCTAGCTTTAGATTTAGAGATATGGAATTAAAGCTTAATAACTCAATAACAATATAAAAAGAAAAACTTAGCATACACAGCACTACTCTAATAGCATATATTTCATTTTTGGAAACTTGGATTACTATTTTGGTAGATTATATATCTTAGAATGTTCATTATCTATTTTTATTGTTGTAAGAGTTGGTATATATTATACATTATTTATATTGTATATTGCCATACCTGTACTTTATATTTTTTTTAAAAAATATTGTATTATGTTCCCATACTAGGTATGATACTCTTACCTGTAACTGTGCAACATAGATTGTGACCTATTGTGGAATTAACAGACAGATCTGCGGGTCCTCAAAATCAACTTGAAAAACTAGTGTCAATTCAATTTAATTGAATATGATTATTATGTATTGTAGAAGTTTAGCTAAAATAGAAACGAAGGGTCTGTTTGGTTTGTCTGTTTTCAGTTTTCATTTTCATTAAAAATTGAAAACAGAACGCCTTTGTTTACTGTTTTCTGTTTTTACTTTCAGAAAATATTCTTTGAATTTTTGAAAATTCTGAAAATATTAAAAAGACGTTTTTAGAATTTTTAATTTTGTAGTGCATTGTAATGATGGAATTTTTATAATTATTTTGAATTATATATACAATGTTTGACTATTTATATAATTATAAAATAGTAAAAATAAAAATACAACAATATAACTAAAAAATAGTGAAAATGAAAATACAAACTAAACGTATTTTCAAAAATATGAAAACTGAAAAATAAAAATTGTTTTCAAGAAATAAAAATAAAAAATGAAAATAAGAAACGTTTTCGCAAATCAAATGCACCCTAAGTATGTTCTCCGTTACCGTAAAAATTTCTGTGTTCTTTTCCTTTTTCTTCATTTGCTGGTAAGTTGTTTCAAATCCTTCTAGTTTTGGTTCTATTTTTGGTTATTATCCCCTTCCTTTTTTAGTTGAAGGTAACGACACTGATTTTGGGACATAAAAGTATTCCAATAACTCCTGTTTTGCCCCTATTCATCCTTTTTTTTTCCTGTAGCCTGACTTCTGGACAGAAACTGGAAATGCTGTCAGGAGAGCATATACTAGAACTGATTCTACCATTTTAGAGAAAGCAGTTGAATTGGGTAAAGGGGGGTCAACTGCAGTTACGGCAATATTGCTTGATTGTCACAAGCTGGTAATAGCTAATGTTGGGGATTCAAGGGCTGTCATATGCAAAAATGGTGTGGCTAAACAACTATCAGTGGATCATGAGCCAAGCATAGAAAGGGAGGATATTGAAAACAGAGGTGGTTTTGTATCAAACTTTCCAGGTACAACAGCTTTTAAATTGTAAAATCATTTTCTCTTTATCTTATTAAAATGTTGCACTAGGTAATCCAGTTATGGTTCTGGTAGGATAATGAACTTATGATTCTAGATGCCTTTCTGATATAGTTGGGTTGATATTATTCTCAGATTTTTGAGACCACGATAGACAGACTCTGTTTCAGCATTAAAAATACAGCTTTTTTTAATTAATTCAGGGGATGTGCCGCGTGTTGATGGGCAGTTGGCAGTGTCAAGGGCATTTGGTGACAAAAGCTTGAAGAAGCACCTAAGTTCAGAGCCATATGTGACAGAGGAGATTATAGAGGATGACACAGAGTTTGTTGTATTAGCCAGTGATGGATTATGGAAGGTCAGATTTGATAAATGATAAATCGTGATGCACCTTACGGATAGAGCTATTCATGGGATAGGCCGGCCTATGAACATACTTGGCCCAACTATGTGGCCCGGTCCTGGGCCTAATATTTGGGCCAATTAGCTAAAGCTCCACTACCAGGCCAATACCATTTCCAACTTGGCCTGGGCCAACTCATCAACCTAATCTACGAATTTTTTTAAACCTAATCTACGAATTTTTTTAATCTTCAAGTTTTGTAACTACTTGGCTTTTTAACTTCTTTTTATATGCAAAATGTTATTTTGTAAAATTTAAATTCACTGTTTTGTTCCCTCAAATTTAAACCAAATTTTTTATATGCAGATAAACATGAGCCAAGTTTGGGTTTTTGCTCATGGGGTTGGGCTATTATTTAGTCTTTGATGATGGGCTATAAAGTGGGCATAGACCTCAAAACAGAGGCTTATTTAACTTTGACCCTAGCCCGGCTTGGCCTGGCCCACAGACATTGCCTATGAAGGATGGATACATCTTAAAATGAATTGTGTCCATATTCAACACAACACTTGTATTAGATACAATTTGACTCTTTTTCAAATTATATATAAACATTTTAAATTTTGTCATGTTACAGTTTTTGTATTTATGTTTATATCAGTGTCTATGTTTATTAGTGTAATACACAATATATATGATTGGACTCACTTGCATATTTATCTGTTACTCACGTCTGGGTATTTATTTATATCCCAGGTAATGTCAAATCAAGAAGCAGTTGATATTATCAGAGATATAAAGGATGCTCGGTCAGCAGCAAAGCATCTTACTGAAGAGGCACTTATCAGGAAGAGCACAGATGATATCTCCTGCATTGTTGTGAAGTTTCAGTGATCGCAATAACTCATATCCAAGAAACTTGGAAGTAGTGTTAACATACTTTCGTATATAGATAAAATTCCATGTCCATCAGGTTATATTCTGAGTCCTTTGGTGTGTGATCCATCAGGTTATATTCTGAGTCCTTTGGTGTGTGATGTCTAGCTTTCATTTAAACCAACGTGGGAGGAAAAAAACTGTTGTTTGATATAACAATGTGGGAAGGTTTAGTTTTGGATTGTAAAGACAGAACATCTGTTCTGTATAATGCAAGGAAGCTTGGTGTCAGTCTGAGATCTTGAAAACTCCTTTTGCATATTAATACAAATCATCTTCTGTTTGTGTATGTTTCTCTCTGGTTTTTTTTTTTTTTTGGGTGGGTGAAAAGAAGTGAAAACATAGGTTGCCGTGGTTCAGGATAAACAGGTTAAGTTTACCCAAGCTTTTTGGTAAATCATTCCAAAATGAAACTGGGAATGACCCTAGCCAATTTCGTTTGGTTACAGAAGTATTTACTGAAGAGTACGGTCAAAAGGGCTTGTTCGTTATCCTTTATAGCTGCTATAATGTTTTATCTAGAGACGATGCAAAAGGGAGATTTGATTATATTCCGAATATTTTATGTCAAAGTGAAAAAATTATATCTTTATAACAAGCACCAACCGGAAAAAAAGAAGAAAAAGAAACGGGGTATCTTTATGAGACATGCTCGGTGTCCCCGATTCTTGTATCTTATGGGGTAGTTTATTTTCATAGCATTTAATAGGTATGGAAATAATTGAAAAGAGACATGCTCTTACCCAATTGAAGAAGATGATTTTATATTAATCAAGTCCAAGATAAGCGTAGAGCTATATAATAATCAAGTCCTATTGAAGGCTGCTTTAACAGGACACTTAGCTAAGGCACACAGAAATACACATAAACATAGCGCTCCTGGCAAATGATCTAGTTTAAAAACTACTAAGTAAACTCCCAAAAGTCACCATTTGATCTCTCTGAGGCTTATTCTCATAATATACAAAACGGTATTACTATTATATGCCTTGACATATAAGAAACCGGATGATGACAGAAGAGAGAGAGCCGGCTATACAGTTTGGATTTATCTGATGTGGAAAGATTTGTAGCCAGAACTCCCAGAAATGCTCATCTGAACTCTTCCCCTGTCATCAGCATTCCTGCAATGGTTTTCCTTTGGGTGATGTTGGCCTTTGGTGCGGCTGCAGCCCTCATTGTAAACTTCAGCAGTGCTTTTCCGGCGCCGTTCGTTGTGTCCGGCCAACCGTCTCCGGCAGCTTCTCTTAGCTTCATCAAATTCTGCCAAGTCGTGGAACCTGCACAGACCCACCGTAAGTTTCTATCAAGGTTCATGCAGAGATGCGGTACTTTGACATTCATCTAGTTGGCATTCATGCTCCTAGGGAAACATGAACAAAGGCTATAAAGCACCAGCACTTTATACGAGTTTGTGGCAGACACAAGGCAGTTTTCTTTTATAAAATTACACAAACATTTTAAATTTGATATTTTATGTTCATGCCAGTCTCTGTGCTTCTTTGAAAAAAAAAATGTGGAAAGGTTTCAGCAAATTTAAGAAGTTCAAGTTCTTAAACAAGATTTATTCCCGTTATATGCACAAAACGTTGTTTCCGTACATTGGCATGAATGGTAAACAGGAACTAAATTTTTATGGGGAATGAGGGAGAGTGAAAATGAAGTGAACTTGAAAACAAAGGATCAAAACTTTCATCCATATGACTCCATTTCTCCCATAATCCAACTTAGAAAATGATACTATTCCATCCCAGTCGCCTATTTGTAAAAATGTTTTATTATTCCATTGAAGCTAATACTTTGGATTTGGCATCTGCCTGTCCTTTTGGAATCTCAATGGTACCACTGGCTAACTAGTAATTTTGAAGTAACTTATCTTTTCTACCATTGTTACCCAAAAGAATTGTTATTATTCCGGCCCCTCCTTCCTAGAAACAGCAGCATGAGATAGATACGAATCATACTATAATAGGAAAACAAGATCAAGTACTCTACCATCTACTATGAAATGCTAAAGGTACTACAAATTCACATCAGAAAATTAAGCTCTAGTTAAACACCTGCTACATTGTTGGCAAAACCTCTGCCTTTGCCCTGCAACCATGACAACAGGAGCCTTGGAATGGAACTCACAGACCTTATGGCGGCGATGGTACCTCTTGGCATCACTCAAATCAGCCCCACACCTCTCTGCCTGACAAGAAGGTGGAGAAACTCCAGCTCTTCTCCCACTCCCTCCCACACCCCCTTTCTTCTTCTCCTCTTCTGCAACTCCACCACCGCCACTTTCATCCTCCTCTAATTCTACTTCGTCATCTATTTCTTCTTCCACTACGTTGTTATCCTTCCTCGCCTTCTCGGTCGAGGCTCGCTTCTTCTCGATGCTCTTGGCCTCCATTGGGATAGCTTACAATGAGGTGGTGTTGATGAGGAAGAAGAAGAAGAAGAAGAAGAGAATGGTGGGCAAACTATGAAGCGAACGAGCAAGTTTATAGGGAGAAAAAGGGTGTGGACCACAGGTTCCATTTTGTTAAGCGTGTGCTTTATTAGTGTAGGGTGGGGAATAGTGCATAGAGTAGGTTTTCGAAATAGACAAAATTTAAGTTTCAGTTTTTCAAGTAAAAATATAATATATGAACATTTTTTTTACAACTTGCCTCTATATGATTCGTTGTTTTAAATTTTTTTTCCTGATAACAAATACTCAAAAATTTCACGTGGATTTTGTCCTTCTGAGATAGGTTTTGTCTGTTGTGGTAAGGAAACACAGGAAAGTTTAGATCCCAATTCTTGCTGTAAGTGGGAAGTGGGGATTGATCTTGTATGAAAGGTGTGTTGAAAATGATAGTGCTCTCAGATCCCAACTTAAATGCTTTAACTATTGGTGGTGAAGGAATTATAAGTGGAAAGATGGGGATTCTGCCTTTTGTTTGTTCTTGTAATTGTTTTTGTTGCTGTGCTTTCTGATAAGCAGATGATAAGATGAAGGATCCATATTACATGCATAATGAACCCATGCCTTCAAAAACTATAGTTACCAAAATTTTCATGACATATAAAATATAACAAAATTAGAAGGAAACTAGCAAGAGGGTTACAAAACATTTATATTAACAAAATAGTGCCGTATTGTATTTGACACTAATATTAATCATATTAAATATAATATGATATTTTAAATTATATTTAAATATTTTATATTTTATTATGTCACAATATTTATATTATGTCATATTTTATATTATGTTATTATTAATATTTAAAAAATAAAATTGTATTATATTTGATATTAATATTAATAATATCAAATATAATATAATATTTTAAATTATAAATATTACCTATTTTATTATGTCACTATCTTTATATCGTATAATATCTCATATCTTGTCAAAACTACCTTTTAAGTGGCTAATTATTCTTTACTCCTGTTATCACCGCCACCATGGAAGTTACGTGTAAAAGAGTAAACATTTAGTAGATTTAGTTGGTCTAGTCTCTCTTTCTGTTTTAGTTGGTTTCATTCTTTTCAATGTTAGGGTTAAGCATTTAAATGAGATGTACAGGGAGGGAGAAAGGTGCTGTACTGATAAACTGCATTTTATATTTAAAGTTTGGAAAGTGCTAACTGTACTGAGAGAGCCATGAGAGTTGAGAGAGACATGTCAAGTTTTACTTTTAAGCCTTTCAAGTTAAATGTACAGTAGCAAACTGTTGTGCTGTACCATTTTTCTTGTTCTTTTTTAACTTACGTACCCTCTTACCCTTCAAAATTTGAATCTTCTTGTCTCATTTTCCACCTTCTCCTTAGTATAGTTCACTGTCTATCCCCGTAGTTTCTCTCAAAATCAGCTCTTGGCTCAACAGAAATAATCATATAAATAAAAAATAATAATAAATATAATTTTTAAAATTTATTTTAATATTCTAAAGCTATTGTTAGAATTAAACAAACAGTTTTAATTTCCAAATGTCAACCTAATTCTAGTAATGACTTTAGAAGATTATAAAATTATTTAAGATATAATTGAAACATATTTTTAATATTCATTCAATTATATTCTTTAAAATTAAGATTGAATGTATCGTAAAAATTAAATAATGCAAATTGATTTCTGAAGCCCTCTTGCTGTAAATTCTGTCGTGAAGGTGGGAGGATAGGTCAATATTCTTGACGCATACGCTTGCATGTTATAGGAGAGTACTACTACTCTGCTAGGGCCACAAAAATGATATTACTGACATGACCTAGCACGCTAGCACCATGGTTTCACAAGATGCCATTGTACCTGGTACTTGATGTGAGTTTTCACCATGGAAGCTACCAGGGTATGGTGGACAAAGGCATATGGGTTCAAGCTTTTATTTCATGTTAAACGATTGAGGACTTGACGTTCTTAATAGTGCCATAGACTGCTAACTTGTTTTTACTCTAAAATGACAAAATTTAGGCAAAATTTTTTAAAGTATTTTGCTAGCTATCAGTGTAATAGAAATTTAGAATGAATTATTATTTTAGTCTTTAAAATATAAAAAAATTCTTAAGTTAATATATCAAAGTTTTACTTTTATAATTTCAGTCCTTTAAAGATGATCATATTTTCATAAATATTCTTATATTAATTCTACTAGCTGATATTTAATTTCAGTCCTTGGTTTGATTAGTAAAGTAAATATGTTGAATATACGTAAATAGAGTTAATGTGAGGATATTTTTGAAGAAGCGATAATCTTTACTGAATTAAAATAAGAAAGCAAAACTTTGAGAGATTAAATTAAGAAAAAAAGTACATTTTTAGAGGACTAAAATAGAAATTCTATGCAAACAATTTTTGTAACTCAATATCACATTATTGATTGTTTAAACAAAATTTCTCCATTTATCATAATTTCATAAAGAACCATATACAAACATTTAAACAACTTTATCAAAAATTTGTCCTTTCCAAGAAGGGTTCAAACACTTTTTAGCATCTTGCAGGCACCTTTGTTAGGTAATGCCTTATTAGATATAAAAAATTATTAACCTTAAGCTTTTGTTTTGAAAACCAAGAAGGGAAAAAGAAAGTCTTATAGCTAATAATAACATGCCATGGCTAGAAAAAGATGCAAAACCATCTTTCATTGGCATACATGATGTTTGGCTTTATTTTACAACCGGAACTTTGCATTATTCGTCTCCTCTTCACTCCTTTCTCTTCTGAAGAATCAGAATGTCACACCCTACACAAACTTCAACGCCACAAAAACAAGCCTATCACACTCATGTTGAGTTGGGTTTGGTCCCCTCCTTGCTATTCCTTTTATTCTTCTCTTTGTTATGCAATTGCAGGTCATGCTCCATGGCACTAAAGCCTTGTAAGCCCATTAGCCCGTAGTTATTATGAATTTGAGTTAGATGGTGGAGAACGTGAATAATTAACTTAAAATTTTAAATTATTAAGTAAAGATTCATAGATAGTTTAATTATAATCTCAAATACATTACTTCACATGAAAAGCTTGTGTTACAACTTTATTTTTAGTTGAGATAATAGGGACTGCATAGATTGAAACTCTTAACTTGTAAGAATTTTTTTTTGTATTATGGTTAGGGTTGCTTTCGAATTTTACCTTAGAATAATTGTTTAACTTGAATGATCTTAAGGGGGTGCATCTACATATTAGTCTGATGTATTTAAGACATCAATTTTATTCTTATAATATTTCTCAAGAGAATCAAATCCTGCAAGTTGAGAAGAAAAACTGTCATTTCTTTTACGAATTAGACCATTGAGTTAGAAATTTTAATACTATATTCAATTTAAGTTATTAAATAAAAATTATATAAATAGTTTTATTATAACCCCTCGGAATGCAGAGAAGTGAACAAGTGTGATACATTCTGGAAAGGTCCAATTCCTTTTTGTGTGCTCTTTGGTATTGTGTAAGACAGCTGTGAAGAATTCTTATTTTCATGAATGGACAAAAGTAAGAAGAAACCCAGATAGTGCTGAAGAGAATTCTTCTTCCATGTGTCTTTATAAAGAAGAATAGTGCAGACAGCTAGCTGCACGGTTGATAAGATAAGAGGAATTACAAGTCATCTTCAAGTAGCAGCATAGAATTTGTTGGTCCCAAGCTTCGGCAAGAACACACACATAAACCCTAAAACAAAAAAAATCTGGAGACATTTTTTCACGGCACACTTTTTGTAGAATATATATGATCTTGTTGTTACCTTTGTGTACAGATAAACTAGTTATTGGCTCCTTTTGCCAACTTGCTTTTTTTTTTTGGTTGATTTATGGCTTGTCTTTTAGCAACAACTTTATACGAGGATTTGTGGTAAGAAAATTGATTAAGGTATCTGATTCTATAGTAATTTCGGACATAGTTCTACAAGGTTCATAATTGACTTGTTTTTTCTTAAGATCGTTGTGCTCAATGCCAAGTTGAGCTTTAATATATACGTGTACTAAGCCAACTGATTCATTAATTCTCTTGTCTTTTATAGATTCAATTAATAAATTGGTCGGTTTCAAGTTAGGAGAACTTGAACTATGTAAATGATACATGAACTTGATTTAAAAGAATGGAGGATTAAGGTTTTTTTTACCCTTTTTTTGGTTAATAAGCAGGATTAAGTTTTTAATATTAATATAGAGGAACATTGATAATTTATTAATTTGTTGCACTTAAATGAGAAGTGTCGTTTAAATCATTTATTCAACTTATGGCAATTATTGAAGTAAGTATATTGATTTTGAAAAAACTTAGTGAGAACTAAGATAAATAAATTATTTACATGCAATAGTTGTTTAGTTTTCAGGATAAATTACATAATACTCTTATGCAATATGACATAAAACTAGTTTGTCTTTTTCACAGTTTAAAATGAGTCATTTTAGCCTCTGTGAATTATTTAATTACCATTTAACCACTTTGTAATATTTTTTATCTTAATTTAAAAAATTAATTATCTGAATAATGTAAATCAATGAGCAATTTTAATATTAAAATTATATTTCACTTATAGTTTGAATACGTAATTCCATAGTTTTTAGGACCATTTTTTAAATTAAGATAATATTATAAAATTAAAATTTTAAACTAATTAATCCTAATAATAATCTTAAAATAATAGTAATTTTATTCAATATTGGTAAAATTTAGATGAAAACTACTATTAAGTAGCATAACAAATAACAATAGAATTACCTAAATACGGTCTACCTGTAACTTCTTCAATTTTTTTTATGTTACTAATTATAATTTATTTCTTTCAGAGAGAAGAAAGCATTTTGGATCTCAAAGGAGGATTAAATTATTTTACAATTTTACTCAAGTCAAACAAGATCTTAGGATGGTTAAAATGACATTTATGTAATTTAATTGAAATGACATTTATGTAAATTTCTTGAGATGTCACTTATGTAAATTCCTTGAAATGACATTTATATAAATTTCTTAAAATAGCATTTATGTAAATCCCTTAAGATGGCAATTTTGTAAATACTCTAGTATGACATTTTTGTAAATAATGGAGGATGGCAAAATTATAAATATGGAGTGTTAGGTAGGAAAAGTATTGATAGTTATGAGGGAGAGGAGGGAGTGTCGATAAGGAGAGAAAAAAAAGAAAAGAAAAGAAAAGAGAAAAAAAAAGAGGAGAAAAAGAAAGATGAGGAAAATGAAGAGGAAGAAGAAAGAGAAGGAAGAGGCAAGGAAAATCAAGGTAAGTTCTTGGTCATCTCTCTAATTTCATTATCTTTACTTTAGGAATATCCTAATTCACGGTATATATGTAAGATTTTTGTGTGGTAGAAATCAAGCACCAAGTTTAAGGATTTGTTTGAGGTAGATTTAACATCTACTCAAGAATTTTGTACAAAATTATATATATACTTTTAGATTTGTTTAGATGTAATTTTGGATAACATGTGGTTTGGATATTTATATGAAATTCTGTTTTGGTTGTATGGACATACATATGGGTGCATGGGATTAAATAAAAGAAAAATAAATGAGAAATTAGACTAAGCTGAATTTCAGAATAATTTGGGAAGTCTCTACTTTTAGAATTTTGAGAAAATTCGACAAGAATTTTAAAGAAATGGTCAACATATGAATTGTATATATATGTCTCACAGATCTATAGGCTCTGAAATTACTTAATTTGAAGTCCATATGAAGTAAATATGGCTGATTAATTAAGAAATGTCAGAATCCAGGATAGTAAAAATAATCATTTTAATTTTTAATTTTTTGGAAATAATCTGTAAGGAATCTGTAATAACCCTCAACTAATAAAACCTTTGAAGGTTAAGTACAAATCATTTGAAATAAAGAAAGTTGAAAACAATGTTAAATTTTAGAGCCTTTTTGACTTTTCTTCTGACCTACCTATCACCTGGATTGAGTGAAGTGCATCCAGTCTTCCATGTCTCGATGTTGAGGAAGTATCTACCCGACCTATCTCATGTGATTCAACCGCAAGAAATCTTTTTGGATGACAAGTTGGCCTATGAAGAGAGACCTGTGGCCATTATTGATAGACAAGTGAAAAAGTTGAGGTCTAAAGATATCCCTACAGTGAAGGTGATCTGGCAGAATCATTCCAAAGAGGAAGTTACGTGGGAAGTAGAGGACGTCATGAGAAAGAAGTATCCACAGCTGTTCCAAGAGTAGTCTTATGTTTTCATATTGTTAGTTTTTGTAAAATTCGGGGACCGAATTTTTTATAAGGAGGGTAGAATGTAATAACCCTCAACTAATAAAACCTTTGAAGGTTAAATACAAATCATTTGAAACAAAGAAAGTTGAGAACAATGTAAAATTTTAGAGCGTTTTTCACTTTTTTTCTGACCTACCTTCACTCATATAAACATAAATCTCTCATATAAAATCCAAATTAAGTAATTCCAATTTCTGTTGAAAGATAAGACATATATCTACAACTTTGATGTTGGGCACTTTTACTAATTCCGTGAATAATATAGTGATAAGAGGCAAAAACCGAAGCATAGTGTGGTCTAGACCTTTGCTCACTATTTTATGCATAACTACTTCATATAAACTCCAAATTAGGTGATTCAAGTGGCTAATGAAAGCTAAGAGAAAGGGCTACAACTTTCATGTTGGACGTTTTGTCAAATTTGACCAAATACTTGGTGCACTGTAGCCACGAAGCACTGCCGTGCTCCAGGACACGGCCAGGCCGTGCTTCTAGCTGTTTTTTTTTCGTTTTCTGCACCTTCCCCCTCCCTTCTCCCTCATTCTGACTCCCTCTCCCTCTCTCTCTCTAAAATATTTTCTCTGCCTTCTCTCTACGATATCTCACCATCCAGCCAACCGATTCGAGCTACCAAAGTACCATTAGACTCGTGGCAACGAGTACTTCAAAACCCTCCGATCAGTTTCGCCGGAAAACCGCCGAAAAGTCGCCGAGAAATCGCGTGAACAGTAACCTCCAAGGTAAAATTCCATCTAATCGCGTTTTAGGCTTCGTTTTTACCGAATTTCTTTCCATAGATAGTCTTAGAATTAGTTTCTATGCTAGAATATAGGGTTTTTTAGGTTTCGGCATGAATAGTGTTCCCGGCGAGTGAATAGTATTTTTCGGCATGAATAGTGACATTTAGAGTTTTCCAATTCTCATGTTATGTCTATATTTTCTAGGTTGTTGAACCATCACGAGGTGAAATTCTCGTTGTTGGACTCCTAGTAAGGTGAGTGGGTTTTTCATACTATAGTGCATTTTTTTTACGAATTCAGTTTATAACTCTTTCATATGATTTTAACTAGTTGGAATGTATGCTAAATTGTTTTACCGCTTTGAAAACCAATATGTTCCAACCATGTTAGAAATTGTAAATTTCAATCCTAGTTGAACCCTAGGTATGCAGGGCAAGCATCTAGACTAATAATTCTCCATTTGAGTTAGATTTATAGAAATGCAAATTTAGTCATAGAAATGAACTAAGTTAACCATGAAATGATTTGATGCATGATAAGCATCTATGTAACGTCTACGGACAATCTATGTTTAAAAAGGGAAAGTTTATGATTATAAAGGTCTCCATGGGAATTCATGGATGAGATATATTTTAGAACGAAATTTTATGCATGAAAAGAGCTAGATGGAGAATTATAACTTTATTGAAATGTTTTACTTTAAACTCTTAAAATGGCATACTTTTAAATATTTGCTATTAGAGGAATCCTTTTAGATCACTGTTAGCTAGCCGCAGGTAGTGCTAGCCCTGGTGCACCATGATCATGTTAAGGCTTCGGCTTAAGATATTGTGACGGGGCATATGACTGCCTAAGACACAAAATTTATGGTGGACTTATGTCTACGCCTACAGTGATTGCCATACCCATTGCTATGTGCTTGGGAAAAATTTAGGGTGGACTTATGTCTACGCCTATAGTGATTACCATACCCATTGCTATGTGCTTGGGAAAAATTTAGGGTGGAGTTATGTCTACGCCTACAGTGATTACCATACCCATTGCTATGTACTTGGAGAATTTAGGGTGGACTTATGTCTACGCCTACAGTGATTACCTTACCCTTGCTGTGTGCTTGGGGAAGATGATAGATCTGTTAGGAAAGACCTCCAATAAACTAGTGCATTTTTCTTAAAGATTAAATATTTCTAAAATACCTTATTCATCATTGTTAACATACATTTGAACTGTTTAGCATTCTTTCAATAAATTACGGTTAAATGTTTAATGTTTTCTATACCTTGATTTCAATTATTTAATTCATTGCGAAACACTCGTGCTTAGTTTGTCCTGTTTCTATTATAGTATGATTTACCCATTCACTGAGATGTGGTAATCTCACCTCTCTTTTGTTTTCTCCCCACAGATAGTCAAAGAAACATTGATCCAGCTACAGCTCTATAGGAGGCTAAATATAGTATTGGTGAGCTCCAGTTTGGGCAAGACTCCGTTGTATTGGTTGTATAGTTTAAGTTTATGTCTAATGTATATCCATGAACTTACAGGCAGAATCCTCGCTTCTCGTGTTGTTTGAAAAATGGTTTTTTTAGTTTTTCAACGATGTTTGTATTATGAGGCCATGTGCCAAGTTGAATCACGGATGTTAGATTCATGAGAGAGATATATATATATATATATATATATACAGTATTTTCTGATATTGGATGTGGCATATGTGGACAGTTATATTTATTATGTACTCTGGATTGTGTGCTGAATGTTTGTGCATGCTATGTGTTAGGCTTACGGCTAGGGGGAAACCCTTATGCCGTGCCAATCATGTGTTCCATCATTTGGGGCCATGACAGAATCTAAAGAAATGATAACATGAAAGTTTAAATAATTATTTTAGATTTTTATAGACTTTGACAGCACCTCTGGATTGTGTGCTGAATGTTTGTGCATGCTATGTGTTAGGCTTACGGCTAGGGGGAAACCCTTATGCCGTGCCAATCATGTGTTCCATCATTTGGGGCCATGACAGAATCTAAAGAAATGATAACATGAAAGTTTAAATAATTATTTTAGATTTTTATAGACTTTGACATCACCTCAAGTGGAGTCTATATGAAGAAGATATGATTGATTAATTGAACAGAGATCAAAATCAATTTAGAATCCAGATTGGTAAAATAAGTATTTTTATTTTTAATTGTTTGGGAGTAATTTATAAGGAATCTAAAGAAATGATAAACATGAAAGTTATAGATATTTATTTTAGCGTTTTATAGGATTTGAAATCACCTCAATCAGAGTTTGTATGAGAGAGATATAGTTGAATAAGTGAGAAAATATCACAGAACATGGTCAGGCTGTGTTCTGAGTTGCTTCATCATGGATAGGCCGTGTTTGGGACTGTTTTTGAGTATGTTTGAAGTATTTTTCAAATATGACCATGTCTTGAATATGGCCAGGCCGTGTTGGTTGCTGAATTATCATATTTTTCACTATTTTTTACCTAAAAATAATATTGTTTGTTGAAATATTTTTATAAAACATATATTCAAGAAAAATACTTTAAAATGATAATTTTGGTATTACAAATTACTCTTTTTCTTTATTTGATTTAAAATAAATCATATTGGATATTAGTATGTGATGAATGAATATTAATCATTTAATATAAAAATGATGCATCATATTATGAAAGTGATTAAATGGCAAGCGTAAAACTCATGACGAGTTGCTTAATAATTATATATTGTATTTGATAAATATGTATATATATATATATACATTTATATGTATGGATGAATATCGACGGATTTTATGACTTGAGACAGTACCGAATAGGGGAATGCCCTATTAACCTGAGTGAGTCAAGGGAGGGACACTCCAACCGGGTGACAGAGGTAATGTGAGGAGGCAGATGTGTGATGAACTCATATGTTCTAATCACTTATTATGATTGTAGTCGATTGGTCACTATGCGTGTAGCAAATAAGTAAATTTTCAGTGTATATATAGTATGTTAATTATGTATCAACTGAAGTGATGATTTTATCTCCAAATCTTAATATTTTCTGTAGTTTATACAGCTAAACGTAACTCCTATTTTCTCATTATATTTTATTTATGTTAAGTGTACTGGAAATTTCTGTTCTCACTATTATTGTGGTGTTATGTTCAGATAAAAAGAAGTGAGATATAACAGAGAATGACGTTACTGATGGAGGTATCGATGTCAGCACCACCTCACCCTTTGTATTTTAAGGGTGGAGTGCTATATAGAGACTCTTATTTGTGTACCAAAATATTGTGTTGTATAACTATTACATGTGTAAGGTTTTTAATATATATATTGTATTTAAACATATGGCGTATTTAACATACAAAATGTAGAAATAAATAATAATAATAACAATGAGCTAAAAAAAACTGGACGTTACATTACCCGTGTTAAAGTAACTCAAAATATGGCCTAACCGTGTTTTATGACATTTTATCATTTATTCAACCATATCTCCCTCCTACGAACTCCAATTGAGGTTATATTAAAGATTATAAAAATTTAAGACAATTATCTACAACTTTCATGTTTATCATTGTTTCAGATTCCTTACGAAGTATTTTTAGAAAATTAAAAATTAAAACGCTTATTTTTACCATCTTGGATGCTAGATTGATTTTGACATCTGCTCATTAATCAGTCATATCTCTCTTATATGGACTCAAAATTAAGCGATTGCAGAGTCTATAGATCCATGAGACATATATCTATAATTCATATGTTGATCATTTCTTTAAAGTCCTTGCTAAATTTTTCCAAAATTCTAAAAATAGAAACTTCCCTAATTACTCCGAAATTCAGCTTAGTCTAATTTTTTTGTTTTTCTTTTATGTAATCTCATGCACCCATATGCATATCAAAACAACCAAAACAGAATTCTATATAAATATACAAACCACATGTTATCTAAAATCATATTTAAACACATCTAAAAGTATATATAAAATTTTGTACAAAATTCATGAGTAGATATTAAGTCTACCTCAAATAAATCCTTAAACTTGCATGTTTGATTCCTACCATACAAAAATTTTACATCCATATCGTGAATTAAGATATTCCTTAAGAAAAGATGATGAAATGAAAGAGATGACCAAGAAACTTATCTTGATTTCTTTTTCATCTTTCTCTTTCTCTTCTTCTTCTTTTTCTTTCTTTTCCTCCTCTTTCTTTTCTTTCTCTTTCTTGCCGACACCCTCTCTCTCTCATAATTATCAAGATTTCTTCTTACCTACCACCCCATATTTACAACTTTACCATCCTCTATTATTTACAAAAATGTCATCTTAGAGTATTTACAAAACTGTCATCTCAAGGAATTTACATAAATGCCATATCAAGAAATTTACAATAATGCAATTTCAATGAAATTATATAAATGAAACTTTAAACATTCTAAGATCTTGTTTGACTTGAGTAAAATTGTAAAATAATTTAATTCTTCCTTGAAATCCAAAACACTTTCTCCTCTTTGAAGAAAAATTTTCAATTAATAATATAAGAAAAAATCAAAGATGTTACAATTTTTGAGTAACAAGGGGAAAACAGGGTACTACGAGTTTGAAGTATAATCGTGCCCCAAGACACGACTAGGTTGTGCTTTAGGCTGCTTCAGAAAATACAAGACTAAAATCGACACAGCTAGGCCATACTTCATGTTGTCTTGTGAGTTTGCATGGATTAAAGTACGGCTGTGCTTTGGAGCACGCCCAGGCTGTGCCTTGGAGTTGTAAATTGAGTTAAAAGTAAGCTAATAAGGAAGAAATTGCATGCAAACTATGATGTAAGATAATAATATGTATATTGAAGTGATTTGGCTAAATATAAATCCCTAATTAAGTACATGTATGTTTATAATTTTGTCTTGGCTAATGAATAAGTAATAAATGGTAGGAGATGAAACTAATAGATGAGTTAAGTATTATAACTAGAACTGCATACAATGAAGTAATAAATGTCATAGAATTCTTAATACTAGATAAGGGTAATCTCTAAAAAGAGACTATAAAGAATGAATTTTTTAATCAAGAAGAATTTATGAATTTTCTTGGAGTTGAGTTGTATAAAAGAAACTTACAAAGATTATATAAGTCTTAGTAAAGATATAAGAAAACACTTTATAGAAATGGTGAAAAACTAAAGATTATGATAAGTATGATCATGTGTATTAAAAATGAAGACTTTGTAGAGATATGCAAGGCCAAACCATTTTTCAAGTCTATTAATCATTTTCATCCATGAAATGGTCAATATGTGATACTATGGATGTAACTTACATATGTTATTTAAAGTTTTGAAGAATGATCCATAGTAGTCGCTTGATTGCACTGATATATACATATATATGGCCTCAAATAATTGTATGTCATACATGATGACAGAAGCAAATAGGTGATTGTTTTATCATAATGCATTGTTGAGAGAATCCATATCATAACTTGGCTGATTTTAAGAAAATATACAGAGAGGGATAATTCTTGCTGGTGCGAGGTGACTAGAGAAAAATCTCATGACCTTCGTATTGGTATCAAAATAGGGGACAACCTATTCACATATAAAGAAAATATATTTTATGCCATGTCTGGGTAGTGAGAGGCATCCACATTTAGAGTTGAGTTAGTTATTCATTTGACCTAGTAAGTCATTGCTCATTGTGAGCCGGTGCTCACGTGACTTACAAAATCAATAAATTAGTCAAGCAAGAAAAATAATTTTTATACCAAAACAATGATGATCTATGAATATGCATTATGATTTGGATATATGTATATGAGACAACCTAGTATGTTTGTGAGTACTATGTTTATATGATATCATATGCATTAACATAATATAATGATTATGACTATATACACTTTGTAGTATATACAGCTGAACATAATATAATATTGAAAATACGTGTACATCATTATCATTATAAAACCTATTAAGAATTTATTTTCTCACTATTATTCATATTATGTTTAGATTAATAGATTGTTATGCTAGTATACATTATAACCCTGATAGATTGTCCAGTAGTGCAGAACCTAGGGCGTGTTTGGTTCAATAAAAGGGAAAAAAATTTAATGGAGGGAAAGAAAGAGGAGGGAAAATAAAATAAATTTTTTTTATTTGATTTAATTCAAAGGGAGAGGAGGGAAGGAAAAATAAGTTTTTCTTTATTTGATTTGCAAAGGGAAGGGAGAAAAAATAAAATAAAATGACTATTATACTCTTTTAATTTTAGATAAATATGCAGCAAAATAAAGTAAAATTATTTTAATAAGGCAATTTTGTCCTTTTTTTTATTCTATGTTTTTCCTTCCTCTAAATTTCCCCACTTTTGGAGGGAAAGGAAATGGGAGGAGGGGAGTGATTTCATCACTGCATTTTCACTCCCCTCCCCTCCAAATTATTGTTTCAAATAAAGTATTTTTTTAAAAATTTCTCCCTTCCCCACCCCTCCCCTTCAAATCCCTCAAATCCAACACTACCCTAGCGATATTGGACATGTTTAAGCTTTTGGTACATGTGCCTCCACCACCACCTGTGGCACCAAGAGACCTAAATGGATATTAGACTATGTAATAGTTAAAAATTTGTGTATATTGATATCTTTACTAGTGAGACCCTAAGAGATATATATTTTTGGAATAGTAATTAGGTATTTTTTATATTTTTTGTGTTACAGATAGTACTCTAATTATTATGATTTGTATATAAACATCTCCTTAAATAGCTAAACTGATGTAATAGTTTTGTGTCTCTATTAATCTAATATTATATATGAAATTATGATGTACTATTTTATTATATTGTTTGATTAATTAAATATTTAATTAACAATTGAGTTAAGTGAATAATGTAATCTAAGTAAAAAAAAATTTCTAAGGTCATTACAATTTTACCTAATATACTCCTAATATGAACTCATTTTTTTACACTATTTTTAACAACGTAATTAAATTACATACTTTTATTTTAAAAAATAAGAATAGAAAAGAACCATTGCAATGTGATTAGAGGCATCTGGATCTGGGGATTCCTTTTGATGGGCTTTGGCCCTTATGAAAAACTCATATTTTTCACATCTCAATCCTTGTTTTATTTTTCACTTATTAATAGTTTATTAAGAAAATTAACCATTTGATATAACTTATCTCAATGTAAAATATAAAGGACAATATAGCTACTCTGATTATTGTAGTAATTAGAATTATAACTTTTACAGAGAAAACTACCAAATAAAAGTAAAATGAGAGATTGATATTTATTAGTTCATTTAGCGATCCTATTTCGAGTTTTTAATTTTAAAAACAATTTGAGTAGCTCAAAGAATTGATGCACATTTGACACTTGGAATTGATCAATCTTTATCCACGTGGGATATGAATTGACACTTGAAGAATATATGTACACACACACTCTTTTACCTATTTTTCTGTTAATTTCTCATTATATATAATATATTGTGTTGTATTATATATTAAATAATGTAAAAATATTAATTTGTTTAAATATCATATGTTTAAATATTTTTAAAAAAATCCATCAAAAAAATTTTAACATTTTTTTGAACAAAATAACTAAGCAATTGAGATTGTAAAAGGGGTAAATCTATTTATAAAAAAAACCACAAATCTTCTCCCACCATTGGATTGGATTGATTTTTGTTAAGATTTGTACATATTTATTATAAAATATAGATATACACCAATCTCAACAAATCACAAAAAACACAAGTTTTAGCGGCGATTTTTTAGTAGATATAGCGACAATTTTAACCATCATTAAGACATTTAACGACGGTCAAGAAACCGTCGTGAATTCATGAGCATCACGACGGTTTTAGTCAACCGTGAGAACGACGTCGTTATAACGGGTGATAACAACGGTTACAAAACCGTCGTTATAATGAATTGAGAATTTTTTATTTATTTATTATTTATCAATTATATGTAAAAATTAATTTAGCTTTTTTTAAAAAAAAAATTTAATTTAAAATTTAATATTTTTTGTTATTCATAAAAACTAATTCGTATTACATTTTTTTATTATTAAACCATCATGCATAAAAATTAATTTATATTTTTAATATTCAAAAAATTAATTTATATACATTTTTATTTATTATATAATAATTAAGCGTGCGAATTATTTAATAATTTAAAAAATTATTTTAAAATTTATTGATATTTAACTACATATTAGATATACGTAAATTATTAAATTATAATGAATATATTTATAAATGAAAAATATGTACATAAAAATGAATAGTCACGAGCATCACATAATTACATATACAGACTATAATAACTAAATCATGTTCCCGGACCCTGCGAATGCTGATTAGGCTAATGTCCACTGCCACGGTCACTAGAGTCCTGAATAATAATTTTTTTTTGTTAGAATTTTTAGCGTTTTCAAACTAAAAAAAAGTATACCAAAAATTTTTATGTATTAAAAAATTATCCTGAGCCTGGGACTATGAATGCTGTGTTTGTTTACACGTTTGGAAACGTGATTTCATGAGAAACGTGATTTTTGCAGAAGCTCCAAAGTGGAGCTTCTGCAAAAATCACGTTCACATGCCCTACAAACGGGCTTTTAATCCATTCTACCGCAAATCCAAACATGCACGAAGTCCTGCTATCTCAGGTGGCAGCTGACCCTGAAATTTTTGTAGCAAGAATGTCATAGCAGCCTCCATTTGTCGCTACCGTGCTACAAACTCAGTGTCTCATCGCTGCTGCTCGATGTCCCGCTCATGTATAACTGCTTTTAGGCGCTCCACCTCAGTCAGTAACTCGTGGTATGATGGCCCAGACTGTGACCTCGACTTAGCCGAGCTACGGCCAAAGACTTGGGTTGGGCAAACACTTAACCCAAATCCTCGAACGCGACCAGAGTGCTCCCTAATGCCAAGAGCTCTCGCAAGCGAATCAGCCGTTGAGAGCTTTTGGGATGAGTTGTCCTCCTGCTAGATCGAAGCAATTTTTTCCTGTAAAATCCAATAATAGACAATTAATAATACTAAACATTATCTAAAAATCAGATAATTACCTACGTACGGATGATTATATTTTATTACTTACCGCAACAGTTTGAGTTTCGTCGTTGATGTATGATCCGTCAGTTCTTTATGAGCTGCCGTTTATACATCACTGCGAGTCACCAATTTGCCAAGATCAGCCTCCTGAAATTTATAATAATTAATCAACTTATGATTATATAAATTATAGTCTTCTTAACATTTAAAAAAATATATTTATGGATTTAAACTTATCATCTCTGCCTTTTTTGGCGCAAGGCTCTTGGATCCAGTAGTGTGTGGCATTGTCAGACGTCGTCTGTTCCGTTTATTCTTCGCAGCCATATCTTAATTAAATAGAGAAATTAATTATTCACAATATTTAAAAGTTAAATTGTATAAATATATTAATATACACAATTTACTCTAGACTTCGCGTCAAAGCAATAGTCTATGAAAGTTTCCCACTGATCAAGTAGGATGCTTGTCGGGACTTCACTCTGCAACTGATCTCTAGTCTTCATACCATCAGTTTCTTGTGTAACCCCATCACATTAAAATGTGTCTGCAAACGAAAGTAAAAAATTAGTTACACATATATTGCACATAAATAATAAATAAATATAATTAGTTACAAAAGATATATGTTTTCATACCTGAATATTGTTTACGAAGACGTTCGTTTTTTACTGCTGAAAAATGCTCCTCTAGGCCCTGTAGAAGATCGAGAATAACGAAAAGTTATCCCCGATGGTGTCGAAAAAGACACCGATCAAACCACCACTGTCTCCGATAGGCTGGTGATTGTCGTTGAACTAGACAACCACCGTTGACCCCTAAGGTAGGGCCCATATGTCGTGGATAGTCAACTGCCTAGACGTCACCTGTTCGATCCTGTCTGTCATAATATAGACAATTATATATTATATTACTATGACAAAATTATTAAGCGCATAAAGTTTTTACAATACTCACCGACGACATCAACTGTCCAACTCCTCCTACGTCTGCGCTCCTGCTCACCCGATTGATACTCCTCCTCCACGCCGACAAAAAATGCGTCTATATCGATGGCAAAATCATCGTCCGGTGCCTGAACTTCAGGTGGGGGAGTGTGCATGAGACGTCCTGTGAACCCAGTGTCCAGGAGTCGCTAGTAGGGATTGATGACGCGACAGCCTTCGACTCTGATCCGTGAGAGTTAAGGTGAGGAAATATGGACGAAACGGTGTCTGACTCCATGGGCTGTCTGCCCTCATTGATCATCGGGTGGGCCGTAGGAGTAGAAGAACTAAACGCACCTGCTCTGCCCATGTAGAGTGATCTAGCCTTCTTCATCGTCATCGCTCCTGCCAAAATGAAATTAATAACATTAATTACCGCATAAAACAATTACAAAATGAACTTTGCCTAATAAAAGTTTTAAAAATAAACAAAATAGTACATTAATTGTAAGTAGTCCAAAATATATGTAAATAGGCGGCAATAGTAAAACTAATACAATAACAAGCATAAATTAATTTCTCTTTCTGGAAACAAATTTTCTAAATTTTGCGTGTGTAACGGATCGCTCTCGTATATAAGATTTTCATCTTCCTCGCCCATCTCGTATAAGTCACAGGGTTTCAAATGCATCATTATACTCTATTTCTTGTCAAGCTCATCTTGTACATAGTACACTTGATGAGCCTCAGATGCCTGGATGTATGGCTCTTCATCATCATTTTCACCAGTGTGACTCAACTGAGAAAAATCAACCAATATCACCCCGAAGTTATCAATTGCAATTCCCCTCGTTGTAGTTGTGTTGGCCCACATACACTTAAATAATATGATTGTAAAATACCCATGGTAGTTTAGTTTAATAATGTCCAATAATTTTTCGTAATACGGGACGCCACCAAATTGCATATTCCTATCACTACTACTTGCATAACTCCTCGTCCCGAAAGTACCGTAAACTCCACTATTTTGAGATGTCATCCCTTGGTCTCACTCTAAAGTTTAAAATTTGAATCCATTAACATTATAAGCACTGTATCGACGTGCTCTATCTAATGGACCAAGTACAAAATATTTTAAATCAGCACACTGTGATCCATCGTTACCAATTGCTATCTATAAAAAGAGTAAATGGTGAGTTGTACTCATATTTGACATATGAATGAAATGTGACCACGTTGAAATACTTACACGACGCGAAACCAAGAAACAAATTTTCTGTGGACTTTTTTATCTATCTCGGTAGATGCTCACGTCCAACTTCTTAAATTATGCCGTACATAGTCTCTAAATTTCCTGTTATGTAAACATTTTATATACACTTAATGCTACACAGGACAAAAAAGTTGTTTGCAAATGTAGTTAAGTGTGAGTTAACTTACTGTAAGTAAGGATCAACTTCCTTGCAGTTTGTTAATATATGCTGATGGGCCTACAATTTTTGCCAGGGAGAAAGTGTGAAATATTTAAACCCACCAACTGGTCTTCCTATTGGTGGGAACAAACCCCTGTTAGATGTCCCAACATCGAGTTGATCATCCACACGAAGAGGACGATTGAAGATAGTGTCAACACCATCTATGTACCTGGAACAGAATAATAAAATTTCTCCTACAACATACGACTCTGCTATTAAGCCTTCTGGTCTTACTCTATTCCCCACGAAAGATTTAAATTTACTCAAGTATCTAGACAACATAGATTAAATAAATAAAATTAGATTAACAATAATGAAAGAAATATGAATTATGTGTTCTTCATTTTTTATCTTTCGATGGGATACATCCAACGATATTGGATTAGTCCTCCTAACTTCGCTTCCATGACCAAATATACAGTCAAGTGCACCATGACTGTAAAGAAAGACGGTAGGAATAACATTTCCAGATGGCACAGCATCATAATGATACGATTTTGAAGTTGATCAAATTCATTAACATTCAAAACTTTAGAACAAAGTTGTCAGAATAATGAACAGAACTCGATCAAAACTGCGGCCACCGGCTTGTGAAGTGTCTTTCTTATGGCTAATGGTAACAGTTGTTCCATAAAGATGTGACAGTCGTGACTTTTTACTCCTTCGATCTTATGCTATCTTACGTCAATACATCTGAAAATATTACTGGAATAACTGTTGGGTACAGATACATTCTTAAGTTTTTTGAGAAAGAATTCTTTACCTGCATTTGACAATGTGAATAAAGCAAGTGGATATTTTTTGTCATCATCTTGCCACAGCTCAGACCTCACACCAAACTCTTTTAAGTCTTTTCGCGCATTTACGTGGTCCTTTGAACGGCCAGAATCATTAAGTAAAGTGTAAATAATGTTACCGCAGACATTTTTCTCAATATACATGATGTCAAGATTATGACGCACCATATTATTCACCCAATACGAAAGTTTGAAAAATATACTTTTCTTACGTCATTGTTGAGTCCTAGTATCAACCAAATCCTGACCTCGGGAACGCCGTTGTTGAGTCACAGCATCAGTTTTCACATTTTTCTCGAAGACAACTTCAATATCCTCGAATTGTCTTAAAATGTCTACGCCACTCAGTTGCAAATGAGGGTTTCTTCTTTTCTCTTTTCTGTCAAACCTATTGCGAGCCATCCTAAATTTGTGACCCGGAGATAGAAAACGGCGATGTTCCATGAAACACCACTTCCGACTGTGAGGGAGACGCACTAGAGTGGAGTCAAAGTTACAGTGCAAATAGGTTAATCCAGTATGAGTGTTCCAGCCTGATAAACATCCAAGGCAAAGAAAATTACTGATTGTCCACAAAAGAGCTGCATGCATATTGAACATTTCTTTGTTAAAGGTATCGTACGTCTTAACACTTTCAACCCATAACTCCTTCAACTCCTCAATTAGTGGTTGTAAAAATACATCTATATCATTTTCTGTTGTTTTTCTCCCTGGAATTATCATTGACAACATGAATGAACTCTGTTTCATAGATATCCAAAAAGGAAGATTATACGGAATTAGCACACTGACCATATGTTGTAACTTGTAGATAGATTTCTAAATGGATTGAAACCATCCGTTGCAAGGCCTAAACGAACATTCCTCGGATCTGATGCAAATTGAGGATTCAGAAGATCAAATCTCTTTCATGCCTCAGAATCCTTTGGATGCCTCATGATACTGTCAAAAATTTTGTCTTCAGAATGTTATCTCATAAATTCAACAGTCTTAGAAGACATGAACAACTTCTGTAACCTTGGCTTAACTAGAAAGTATATAAGAATTTTATTAGGCACTTTTTTCCGCTTCTCCCCCTTCTGTTTTGGTTTCCACCTTGGTGCGGAGCACTTACTATAAATTTCTCTACTTTCATGCTCACCCCAGTAATTCAACCCCAACTTATTAATGACTTTTTTAGCCTTGTAAAATGAAGGTGGAATCTTGGCATCCGAGAATACATCAACAAGCAACTCAAATATCATTGACATTGCTTTGTCGCTTATCTCGCACAAACACTTGATGTATACAATTTCACCAAGAAAGACAATTTAAAATACTTCTCGCACCCTTCATAGAGTGGTTGTTGACCATATTTCAGTAACTTATAAAAATCTTTGACACTATCATTCATTCTTTCTGTTGACTGTGGACAGTCATATCTGCAAAATCGATACTCTCATTTTCGGGGTAAACTCCAAATGTATCACGGACTATGTCCTGCACAAGGTCGTCTCGAATAATGAGTTCTGCGACCTCAATTGGCATTATAGCATGTCCTGCAGCAGGATCTTCTGTAATCATTTCTCCATGCAAACTCCAAAAATTATATCTTTCCGAAAATGGTTTGACGATTAAGTGTTGGCGCACAACCTCGATGAGTTGCTATTTCTTGAATCTACACTTTGGGTATAGGCATATTATTCTACCTTCGACACCAAAGTTGGTATTTGCGAATTTCAAAAATTCGTCTAAACCATTCAGGTACTCTATTGATTGTCGAGGTTTATTGATCCAAGATTTATCCATATCTAAAATAATTATGAATTTAGATAACAATGAATCTAAATAACTCTTACTCTAAACTGAAAACATGACTATTTTGCATGGGAAGGCATTTACAATTGATTATGCATAAAACACAACACATTATGATCATTAACATTCAATGAAGCACCAAATAAAGAATCCTCGTCATTGGTTCGATATAAATAAAAAATTCTGATTATAAAGAGTTTAAGAGAGATATTGTAGATAGAGTTAAAAATAGAGAAATAAGGTACATACTTGATCTTAAGAAACTTATGATGCAAACTTAGATTCATAAAAGTTATAGATTTCATTGGCAAGACTTGTTGCACCTTATGAAAGTGGGATAAATGATGTCATTAGCTTACATAATATGAAATAAAACACTTGAAAAATCTCTACGAATCGAAGAAGGAAAATTCTACCTTCTGAAACAATGCCATTGAGAAAGTTATTGGGCATGAGCCAAATTTATTTCATTCTCCTAATGTCATTAATTTAAATGATGAGTTTCATGATCGAATCCGATAGATCACGTCGTCTTGACAAGAACAGCCATTAGTAGCAAAAGATTGAATTATGATTTTGTATTTGCCGCTACGATTTCAATTATAGTATTTATATGGTAAAATTTCTAAGGAATTCAGATAAGGAATTGAAATTTCAATTCCCTATCTGAAAAAGTAATAGCAATGGCCCATATAAGGGCCATATATTTAAGGATAGTTATACTCAATTACACCTAAGACATTGTTAGTTAATAGAGAATCTAGTGTAAGAACATAGTGCATTAAAACTAACTTCACTATTATTTTTTATTAAATTTATGTTATTATATATATTTGTTTTCATTTTTTTAAAACTACGTGTATTTTTAAATTAGTGTTTTAAATTTTTTTTAAACAATTCCTAATACTAATTCCGTCTATTTACTAACATTTATTATTTTACCTCATCGCATGCACAAATATTTTAATATTTTAGAATCAACTGTACTTAAACTTTACTATTACTAACTTATGTATATTATTTAAACACGTTTATCAATATAATAACTATTTTCGATTTATCTGCATCAATTTTAATTATATTTTTTTAACACTAAATAACTTATATTTACAATTGAATTCACTATCAGTTTAGACTAAATTTATATTATTATATACATTTGTTAAACTTATATTAAAATATGCGTATATTTTGAAAATACTGTCATAGTTTTTTTTTTAAATTATTTTTAATATTTACTCTGTCTATTTATTAAAATTTATTATTTTACCTCATCAACTACACTTTAATTCATCTATTAAATTTATGTTATTATATATATTTGTTTTCATTTTTTAAAACCTACTTGTATTTTTTATTAATAAATTTTATTTTTAACTACGTGTATTTAATAATTTTATCATATTATTCCATCAACCCTGCCTCAAGATCTCTATTTTTAATTTTTATAAATTCTTTCTAATATTAATTACATATATTTAACTTCAAAAATAATTAAATCCAATATTTCAGCATTACTAAAAAAAATTACCTCCTACATATTTTCAACAGATATAATATATTAAAATATTAAACAGCGTAAACATTGAAAAAGTAACACAAATTTTAAAATTTATTTATACATGTACATCACAATGTAAACTATATTTTTTAAAATAAATATAAACTACATAAAATATCTATCATTATCGCATTTTAACATACAATATTTTGAAATAAATTTATCTAAAATAAAAATAATTAGATTACATACTTTCAAAATGATTCCAAATAAATAACGCACAAAAGTTGGAGTGTTGCCACAAGATCTTCACAAAAACAAACAAAAATTAATATAGCAAAATATTTTTAACATACAATATTTAAACAAAATAGTCAAATAAATTATATCATTATATGACATACCTTGAGCAAGAGAAAACTCGCAAAGTACACCAACATATCACAACTCGCAAAGCACACCTAAATACCTCAACTCGTAAAGCACACTCAAGTAATTCAGCTGATATATTTCATACAAAAAAATTGTAATTTAAATTATTCCATGAAAATAAAGAGGGAAAGAAAATTTATAGATGATCGCCTAGTTTAACGATGGTTCTATAATAGTCGTTAAACACATTTACGACAGTTATTTAACCGCCGTTAAACTAGTATAACGACGGTTTTAATTAAAACCGTCTTTATACATAGGTTTCATGACGGTTTTAGTAAGATCGTTGTTAAACTACACATTTCACGAGTAACGGTCCAAATTCTGAACGTTACATATACACGACGGTTTTAATCAAACCGTCGTTATTTAACGACGATTTGATAGGAACTGTCCTAAAACTCCACCATTTCCAATAACTTTTGAAATCCGCGACATACTACGACGATTAAAGCTAAACCGTCTCTATTTAACGACGATTTCTTTTTAACCGTCTTTAAACCCAAAATTTTAATGACAGTTCTGAAACCGTCCTTAAACTTTAATTTAACGACGATTTTTATTGACCTTCGTTATGTGTCCGTCCTCGTGACCCGCATTTCTTGTAGTGACATAATCTAATAATAAGGAGTTCAACCTCTTGAAAAATATAAATTTTCGTACTTTCCTTTGTAAAAGTGGTTAATTTGTCTTTGGTAATACTAACCTTCAAAAATATAATCCAGTCAACTATATTTGCATCATCTTATATTTTTAAAATTTAAACTCATATTTCTATTAATTTTAATTTATAAAAAATTTATTTATAAAATTGTTAATAAAATTTATTTGTTTATAAATTCATAAATTGTGTAAATCAACAAAAAGTAAAATTAATACTTATAAAAATTTAAAAACAAGGCCAAATTAATATATTTTCTTAAAAGAACTTGAGAGAATGTGTGAGTGTACCTTTTATAAATTTTAAAAAAAAATTCTAGTGTCAAATTAAAACTAAAAAGAGTGAAAATATAATTTTAAAATTTTCAAAAAAATATAATAATCTAAATATAATTAATACGTAACCATTTAATAATATTTATTTTGTCTTCATATATATGACCGCCACATTTCTAAAAGTTCCCTTAATTCCTTCTCAGTCAATATTATTGGACCCTTTGTTCTTCTCCTGCTCATTGTCTTCAACCTCATGCACAGGTTCTTGAGCTGCTTTCCAACCTTCATCCATGGCCTCCTTAGCACTATCTCTCTCCATGTCTGTCGTTTCCACAGCTCTTATAGGCCCTTCTTTTGTTGCGTCGTTGGTCATAGCCAGGTTCTGTTGTTTTGATTCGTACATACCCTCACTCACCTCCTCATCGCTTCCTTCTCCCACGGCCTCCCCTCCCTGTATGCAAAACCTTCAGCATCATCCCAGAAAACTTAAAAACTACACAACTATATATATATATATATATATATATATATATATATATATATATATTGTATGATACTTTAAAAATCGAGTTATAATTATGCGGGATACTGTCTCCCGTTCATATATAACATAATATAATACTTTAAACTATATTTAATCACAAATTTGAAAGACTTTGAAATAAAAATAAATTTTTACATTCACTTTGAATACTGTAAGAACGAATTTTCTTGAATAGCATCTTAACAGAGGTCGTGTGAAACCATGTTACATGCATGTCTATTAGAAGATGGACTGATGTGCAAAAATAACTTTTTTTAATGTTTTTATACAAAAAAAAAAAAAGCAAAAATAAATGTCCTAGATAAGTTTCTTTTTTTTTTAATACTACTCTCTAAACTTAAGATAAAAAAAAAATATAATTATCTATAATAAGTGTGCATTTATCATTACAGACACAATACTATTTAATACATTATGCTGAGTCTTTTTCAAGACACTGTTTTCAAAACAGGAGTTCTTCAGAACTGTCGTGGCTCGAGAGAGAAAAAAGAAGAAGAAGGAAAGACTAGTAAGAGGATGTAAGAAAGAGAAGAGACTTCTGAACTTTGTGTAAATGATGTAAAAACAAGTAAAGACAATGTGTCCTAAACAAGTGATGCCTTTTTCTTAATTAAGGGTATTGAACCCTACAAGTTTAATGTATAAAAATGATATAATTGTCAATAAATACATTAAACTGGGTTTTTCTCGTAATCCACCAAAAAAATACTTTTCTTACCACTCTCAAGTAAATATACAGATCATGTAAAAAAACGATACAAAGGATGAATGAACCTTCAAATCAATAGAGAAACACACACTATAAACAATAGCTTCCGTGGCACCCACGCAAAAATACTAATAAAATAAATAAAATATATGATGTCGTGTCCTGTCTGCAATATATTTATTTTAGCTACACACAATCAAAGATAGAGAGAGAGATAGTATACTAGAGCTAGCTAGCACGTTGGGAAGCAGTGGAGAAGGAAGTCGAAGAAAGAACTATGGTGGGAGAAGGGGAAGAAGAGACCACATGAAGAGGCAATAATGATTTGGAGATCGATGTTGAGGATGGTCTTGTTGGTTAAGGATGTTGTGGCCATGATGATGGTGCTGCTGCTGCTATCTATTTCTTCAGCTTCTGCAAGTTCGATACTGCAATGGCTGTGATAAAGCTAAGGTTTCATAACTTGCTATAGAGAGTTAAGCCGCGAAAGGTGGCAAGGCTTGTGAGCAACACGTTCAAAAATTTTGGACACGTTTCGTACATGACTTTACAGCACCGGTGAGTATGAACTTAAAAGAATTTTATAAATTAAATATAAACATGTTTTTTTTAATCAGAAATATGAACTTAATAGCTTCGCGTTTGATAGTTAAATTCGGGTGAATTAATTATTTTTTATATAAGTATTATAATTTTCTTTTAGAAATTTTCTACTTTCTACATATTTTTTTTTATTTGCTTTCATTTTCACTTTGTTAATTGACTTGATTGTTGCCTTTAGAGTTTATATCTTTTTTTCTAGATAAATAAAAAATTATTATTAAAAAAAATACATCACGCATCAAGACTAATAAATAAAAGACAAAACATGTAAAACAAGTTTAACTAGTTTAATTATGAAAATAAAGATAAATAGATACTACAACTAGATAATATAAAAATAATACACTTTATAAATATTAATTTACTGAATAATACACTTTAACATTTTAAATGTATAATTAATATAATAATTATAAAAAATAAAAAAATAGAGGTATATATTTGAAGAGAGAACACATTTTTTAACTCTATTTAAAGGTTTAACTCTCTTTAATTTTTTTTCAACTCATATAAATATAAAATTATAAATTTGAGTTTAGAGTTATAAATTTAATTGCAAGAGATATAAAATCTTGAAATTCGAAAATCTCTCATAAAAAGGATCTCTAATAAAAGTTTTCAAAAAAAATATTTCTCTAAAAGAAATTATAAAAAAACAAGATACAAAAAAGGAAAAAATAGAGGAGTAGGCAACTTCTCAAACTCTTCAAAGGACCGCAAACTTAGCTTTCGTTTGTTAAGAAATATAGGAAATAAAAATTTGAGAATAAAATATAATTGAATTGAATAAAATATTATTATTAAAATTATGTTTGATATGATATAAAAATAAATAAATTAAAAATTAAATTATTAAAATAATATTTTTTAATTTAAAAAATCATTTTAAATATTATAAATATAAATAAAGTAAAGTAAAGTAAAATATTAATAATATAAAATTTTAAATTAAATTTTATTAAAAAAACATTGAAATTTTTTTTATTAAACTGTTCACTTTCTATATATTTTTAGAGATAATGTCAATTTCTTAAATAATCAGCATTTTATAACACCTATTTTTTTTCATCAATTTCACCAACCAAACTTGAAAATAATTCACATCCATCACTCTAATTCTATTAACCAAACAGGATCTTAAAGGTAGTTATTTTTATTCCATTCGATACCAAAAAAAAAAATTAACCTCTGCTGTGAAAAATGATAGAAGGCCCAAAAAATTAGTCCACTGGGCTAAAATTTGAAGCCCATAATACTTTCAAGTTGAAAGCCCTGCCCAGTTACCTCACCAGGTAGGGCCTACTCTAAGAAATTATATTATTGTTTGACCAAAAATAAAAAAACAATTATTTGCCTGAAAATTATCCTCTCTTTTTTCTGCTTAAAATTTAGAAAACCATTTAAAGAAGAAAAGGAGGGAACAGGGATCCCTTTCTCCATCCTAGGTAGTTAATATCGAAGAATTTTTTGTCTTCGCCTCTCTCTTTTGCTCATCATCCATTATTTTCTCCCCCACCACTCTGTTTTTCAAAGAGGCATTATCATAATAGAGAATACAATATTCTATCGTTCCTTGTGCTTGTAAATTTCAACTTCAATGGTTTGAAAATGTTGCTCCTGCTTTCCTGGTGATGATTTTGACCATGTCTCTTTCCTATTTTATTTATGACTAAACTTATCTCCTTAGACATATTGGTCATCATCCATGAAGAAAAAAATAAGAAGATTCATTTAACTTTGATTTTTTTTTGGGTATACAAATTATTATTTAAATTATTAATTCGTTATATTTTAATTATTTTATTAATTACTGAAAATATCAATTATATATTAGTTTTTAGAAAAAATAATTCACTACCAATTTAATATTTTTTTAAAGACTAATTTGTATATTAAAAAAATTTAAAAATTTAAATTAAATTATGTTTATAAATTTTAAAAGTAAATTGTTAACTTAAGGACTAAAAATAAACTTAACTTATATTTTATCTTAATGAACTATAACCTAACTACAACTTCAATATATCAATTTTAAAACGTAATAAAATATTTTTCTAATTTTTCACAAAAGTGAAATTATCAATCCCATAACTTAACATTCTAATTGTTTATGAGCAGCAAATGAACTCTAACTTAACACTTGTACGTTGATTTTGCCCCCTTTTTTTTTAATCTTTTCCTTTCCACCAAAAAGAAAGCAAAATTGAAGAACTCCCATAAAATTGAAGCGATTTTCTTGAAGATTGAAGATGGTTGAGTGTTGTAGGTATCAAAATTTAAATAAAAGAACATAAATTAAGGCAAAACTTGAGATTGGGTGATAAGGTAAGACTCTTCACATATAATTTGGATCTTAAAAGTCACAAAAATTTAACATTTTCACCCTTTGTGAAATATTAGAAGACTATTTTGTCACATTTTAAAATTGAGGTCAACTCAAAAACACATTATATGATTATAATTCTAAAAAATTGACTAAGTCAGAATTTCAAATTTTAGTAGTGCATAGAACTATACAGCATGCTTGCATTCATTAGATTGGATTCACACTAATTTTTAGAATATACTTAAAATATTATTGTAACTTTATGGTTGGTTTCATGGAGTTTAAGGTTGATCAAAACTTTAATCTGATATGGAAATTTCCATGCTTCTTAACCACAGAAATTCCATTCCTTTTAGAAAAAAGCCACCATAGGAGTTCTGCAGCCAGTACTTGCCTATTAAAGCAACAGCACGATAAGATTTTCAACATTAAAACTGGAAAGGATCGTACCAAGTTAAATACTATTGACAGTGGGATTTCACATCAGCAATGTTTTGCTATTGATCAATTTCAAAGTGCATATTCCACTAATCTCATATCCCACTGGTATTTATGCTGTTTTGTCAATTCTTCCTTGGACAACTAAGAAATGAAAAAAAAAATTAACTAAATCTGATGTAAAAATAATTTATATATAGATTTAATTAAGTATTAACAGATATAAATATATTAATATATTTTTTAAATGACATCCATTTTGATTTCTAATATATTTATAGGTCTGTTTATAATAATTTTCATTCCTCTTTTGGAATATTGAGTGCAAATTAAAGAGACATTTGATATACCATTAATCTCAAATCCCCTAATATCTTAGATATCCCTCTATGAAATACTATAGTATTTACTATTGCCATATTTGGTATGACAATAACAGAAAAGATACTATTAATATTTTATAAAAATTCATAAAATTTAAAAAGATGTAACGTGAAATCTCTATAATTTTGAGATAGTATGAAATAACATCCAAAAAAATGTCATCTTATAATACCCTGTTATCTTAAATGACACTCCTCATTTTAGATATCAATGTATCAAACACGAACATCTAAAATGACACCCTTATTTAAAATGTTAAGGTCAAAGTAACAATATATTTATCAGGAGAGCTAATTATATGAAGCTGGCCCACTATTAATGCTAAGATTTTTGGTACAAAAGTAACAGTGAAAAGAAGAGAGAATCAAAACTCCATTTTTGGTAAGTAAGTTAAAGGGAAGAAATGTAGATATTCTATAATGCTTATTGCAGGAAGATCTGATGGCCAAAATTAGCCTTTTATACAGAGTACACCTATTCAGTGTAATGTAACAAAGGAACAAAAAATAAACAAGGCAGTAGCCTAATCAAGAGCATTCCACCCCCATACAAACAAACTTGCTCTACATGTATATTTTCATTGATACAACAGCCAAAACCCAGATACCTGTGCATGATGAAGGCAAGAATAAAGATCATTGTTGAAAACCATCAAATCCTACACGATCAAGCCATGAAACAACTTCTTCAATAGAGGGTCTCTGCCTTGGATCCTGGTCTAGACATCTACAAGCAATGGCCAGAACCTCCAAGAGCTGTTTCTCATGATCCTTGTGCCAAATGGCCGAATCAAAAATCTCCTGCTCCTTGTTTTCAGATTTCATCTGAAACACCCAAAACACCAGATTTCTGCAGTTTTTCCCCTTGATGACTTCTACAGGCCTTCTACCGGTAAGAAGCTCAAGAAGAACAACACCAAAGCTATAAACATCACCCCGGAAGGTTGCTGTTAATGTCTGACTATATTCTGGAGGAATGTATCCTAGAGTACCTACTAAATCTGTTGTGACATGAGTATCATAAGGCTGAAGTAGCCTCGAGAGACCGAAGTCAGCTAAGTGAGCTTCGAATTTATCATCCAAAAGTATGTTACTGGATTTAACATCTCGATGGACTATATACGGTTGACATCCCTTGTGCAAGTAAGCTAGTCCATGAGCTGCGCCTTTGGCAATCTTGAGTCTTACATTCCATTTCAGAGGTGAATTTCCATCCATACTCTCATGCAGCCAATAGTCCAAGCTTCCATTCTCCAGGTAGGAGTAAATTAACAACCTGTCATTGCCGTGCCGGCAATAACCTTTGAGAGAAACAAGGTTCTTGTGCTGAGCTCTTGAAAGGGCCTCTACTTCGGCTTGGAATTCACGTTCCATCTGACCACAGTCCCCAGAAAGTCTCTTAATAGCAGCTTTTGTGCCATTTGGAAGACTCGCCTTGTAGACAAGACCAAACCCACCACAACCAATAATGTTTGCTTGGTTGAAATTGTTTGTGGATTTTAACAAGTCTGCAACTGTGAGATCCTTGCAATCCGAATTCTGAAAAAGCACCAATTTTGAAGAAACAAGTGCTTCGGATAACCTGTGTGGCCTGCTTAGTTCCTCATCAAAGTTATCAACTGGCTTATCCTCATCCCTCTTTGATATTTTTAGCAGAACAATAGCAAGAAGCAATGCAAGCCCTACACCTATGCTAATTGTTATACCAAGAACATTGTTTCTACCAAATTTGCTGGCAGAACCAGTAGTAGTATTGGGCCTCAAGCCCATATTGTTGACGATTTTGCAAGGAGAATCTATATCCCTACAAAGTCCCAGGTTGCCCTCAAAGCTTGAACTAGGAAAACTTAGAAACTGTCCCCCCGTTGGAATTGGTCCCTGCAAGTGATTATGTGCTACACTGAACTTTGACAAGAATGTGAGGTCGTTAAATGATGTCGGGATCATTCCATGGAGATCATTATATGACAGATCTAGTGTTTCCAAATTCCCCATCTCTGAAATAGAACTAGGAATGGAACCGGAGATGTTATTCCTGCTCAAATCAAAGACATGCAGTGCTTTCAATCGCCCAATTTCCGGCCATATTATTCCACTTATTCTGTTATTGCTCAAGTATATCGAAGGAGGGAAACTTGAGACCTGGTTATATTGCAGCCCATTAGCACTCTTGTTTCTCTTAACATAGAGAGGAATGGCTGCAGATGCAGAAAGATTTGATCTACTGCTATTTGTGGAAATGAGGCCCTTCAACTCTGTCAAACTTTTTGGTATTTCTCCCGTGAAAGAATTGTTTGAGAAATCCAAGTAGAACAAATTGTCCATCCGACCAATCCAAGGAGGGATACTACCTTCCAAATGGTTCCAAGACAAATCAAGAACTTCCAATTTACTGCAATTCATTAGCCAAGCAGGGACTTGGCCTTTAAGACCACAATTTCCAAGTGCTAAAATCATTAGGCTCTCAAAGCCAACAACACCTTCTGGTATTTCCTCACCGTGGAAATTCTTTGTGAGGATAAGGGTGGTGAGGTTTTTGCAGTGCCGCAGCACCGACAGTGCCCCAGATAAGTTCTCTATGCTGTTGTTTGATAAAGATAGAAACAAAAGCGAAGTAAGGTTCACATAGCTGTCAGGGATGGATCCATTCAACTCATTCTTAGCAAGGCTCAAAACTTTCAATTCACGGCAATAGGACAAAGAGTTTGGAAGGGGTCCAGTAAATCGATTAGTAGCAAGATCAAGTGTACAAAGATTAGGCAACCTAGTGAAGTCAAGATCAATAGGACCTTTCAGAGAATTATTTCGAAGATCAAGCACTCGAAGCTTTGAGCATAAAGTGAGGGTAGAAGGCAATTTCCCAGAAAATGAATTGGAGTGTGCTGCTAATTGTTCTAGGTAGGACAGATTCCAAAACACATTTGGGAGTTCGCCAGAAAAATGGTTCCCAGAAATAATTAGAGACTTTAAGCTTGAGAGCTTACTTAGCTGCTTGCTTAACTGGCCAGAGAAGTTGTTCATAGATACTGAGAGTTGCTCCAAGGCTGACAATGAGAACAAGGGATCTGGAAGAGGGCCTGAAAATAAATTGTAGTCCAAATGCAACTGTTGGAGAGATGTCCTGCAATAGTCCAAGCCTTCAAGACCACCGGCAAAACGATTTGCTGATAGATCCAGAACATGAAGCCCCATAGAGGAACTGCAAATTTGAGAATTGAACTGACCACTAAATGAGTTGTTGCTTATGTTGAATACAAGGAGATGTGGGAATTCCCCAAGCTGGAAGAGATTTCCAACAAATGAATTGCTAGAAATATTCAGTATCTGAATGAATTGCAAACCAGAAAGTACTCCAGCAACAGGTCCTGACAGCATATTATGGCTCAAATCAAGAAATTTCAACAGCTTCAACTTTGAGAATTCTGCAGGCAACCCACCTTGAAGATGATTGAATGAAAGATCCAGCTCAATTAGCTGATCTAATTGTGCTAGGGAGTTTGAAATTACCCCTTTGAGACCCATTTGAGGCAAAATCAACTTGATCACTCTACTAAAAGCTGCACCATCAGTCACATTATCATCACAGACAACTCCCAACCATCTGCAGCAGCCAACATTTTCAGACCATGCTGTGATAATAGACCCATTTGTGAGGTTGCCTGCAAACTGCTTCAGTGCCAGAAAATCTCGAGGGTCACAAGATGGGGCCGGGGTTTCAAGACCCAGAGATAAGCAAAGACAGCAGGCCAATAACCCCCATTGGAGGAAGCATCTGAGCAGCACCATTATAAAACCAAAGATTACGTTCAGTTCAATTCAAGGCTAAGCTCTCATTGACACAAAAGAAATTCGTGTCATTAGAATTGCAGTGCTTTTCAGAACTGAGAAGAACCACAAATGAAGAAACTTTTAGTTTCCCACCAGAGACCACAGCTCAAGAATTTTCAACACTCAAACCACAATAGATATAATTACAAGTAAACAAATGATATTCACCAATCCCCAGTGAAATCAAATCCCTAGAACAGAGATCGAGACACTGCAAAACCCTACTCAATCTGAATTCACTCTCAAAAACAGCCCCATGAAGAAAGAGATAGGATGCCCAAATGAAAAAACTTATATTCCATATCCCCAAACCTTAGATAGCACAAAAAGTACCATCTCATAACAGCTTGCGGGTGAAGCAAACAACAGTGGCCATTAGCAAAAAAAAAAAAAAAAAAAGGTGAAGCAAACAATCAATACAAGTAGAACTAGCGATATGATCCCTAGTCCCCACCCGAAATTAGGTTCCTTGACTCAAAAAATCAAGAACCCGTGACCTAAAATTTGCTGAGAGCTCTACTTAACAGTAATCCCAGACCCATTAAATGAAAATGAAATCCCACAAGATCACAGAACCCACGAAAACCCTTCAATAAAAAAACAAATCTTTAGTTACTTAAGAAGACAGATACTTGAAATTATGCTCGACGGAGAGTTGACGAAGCAGAATAAAGAAAGAGGGAGAACAGGGGCCCTGCGAACCTAACCTCAGGAAACTTTCGTCAAAGGGTGTCCCTCAGTTTCCAAACCAGACGTCCTTTTTTTTTTTTCTATATTCTTTTTCCTTCCAGATGTTTTTTTTTTTTTTCAAACGTAATAGCTGTCTCTCTCTGATTTTCAAACCTAAACAGATTATGGTAGAATCTAGAGGAAGACAAAGGGAGCAGATATTTCAAATCAAATAACAGTACAAGAGAGAAAGAGAGAGCAGTAAGACAGAAAAGGAAAGTTCTTTCTCTTTCTCGGAGAATCAATTTTTTTATTTGATTAGTCGTAGAGGGGAAGTTGAAGCGAGGACGAACGAGAAGCTGACTTGTGCACAATTTTCCCTCGTCGATTTCACCAGAGTACTTTTGTTGATTTAAGATAGACTTTAATTAAAATTAAAATTAAAAATTGTTATTACTGTTGACGTATATAATAAAAAAAATTCAATTCAATTATCAAATACAATAAAAATTAAAAAATTTATTTTTAAAATTTTAATTTACTTTGTGCTATTAGTAATTTATTTTATTAGAAAATATATAATTATTATTATAAAATTTTGTTGAGTATTTTTTAACTTTTTCAATAAATTTTTTTATTTTATTTTAATTTATACGAAATTTTTTATTTATAAAATTATTAATAAAAAGTATACTTTATATAATTTTTTAAAAAAAATTTATAAACATTTTTATTTAATACAATATAAATAATTAAAAAATAAAATTAATATTTATAAAAATTTAACCTAAAAAAATTCATGTTCAAATCTTAAAATTTGAGAGAATGTAAATATAAATTTTATAAATTTTGTATGAGGTTAAATGTAATTTTTATAACTCTTAAAAGATGAATATAATTTATTTTATTTTATTTATTTGTAAATTTTAATAAAATTATAATAAATAAAAATAATAATTTAATAATAAAAAATTGTTAACCGATTGAACGAATGAAATATTAAATTTTTAATCTCAATTTTATAATTAAAAAAATTTAATTTATTTACACATTTGTAATTTAAGTAATAAATTAAATTAAATTTAATAATTAAAATTTTTGAGATTCAATTACATAAAAAAATATTTATGAAATGAAATAATTTAATATTTTAAATAAAATTAATTTTATATCTAAAAAGTTAAAAAAATTCTGAAAAAAAAAAAAGTTTAATCCGTTGATTTTATTTCGTTAATAAATTATATTTGAATTTTTAACGAACCAAATTCAACTAACCTTTCCCACATGCTGACTTCCATGCGCATGCGATTTCTCTCTCTCTCTCTGAATGTCAATGCTCGGCACCTACATTTGTCTGCTTTTGCTTCTCTCTCTTTGGAATAAAGATCGGCCGATGAGGTTAGGACACGGTAGATTGAACAGATTCGGTGGGTGCGGTAAAACGAGGAGAAAAGAGGTTTTTCAAACCCCCCACGCTTTAATCACGTGCGTGGGTGACATACGGTGACATCACTCTAATGTTTGCATGGCCTAATGGTAACGGTTCCACCGCCACCAATCACAATTCAACGCGTCACTGCTCTTTTTTGGTGGTTGCGTAAAAAACAAACCCACTCTGCCAATAAAGAAATACAAGTATTCATTGTTCAAATAATAATAATTAAACAATTATAATTAGTTTATCGTGGTAAATGATTTATAATTTTAAAAAAAATTAAAATTTTAAATGGTAAAAAATACTATTCTATAAGGATTAAAAAATATAATTATTTCAAAATTAAAATAAATTAGTCTTATAACAATACAAATGGGAATAATCTTAATTCTCATAAAATAATAATAATTAAATGATTTTTTAATATAACTAACAATAATTAAAATATGATCTTTTATCCTTTTTTTATACGAATATTTTGACATTATTTCAATATAAAATAAATATTATTCGAAGTATTGAAATTGTTATTTTTCACACATATTTTTTTTCTAATTTAAACTTTTAACATTAAAATGGTTCTCTAGCACAGTTTTGATGGGGCCTTTAGTACCTATTCTCTCTGGTTAAGTAAACTATTATTTTGATATATAAAATATATAATTTGAATTAATTTAGTTCAAGAAAATATTTACAATAAATACATGTGTCAATTTTGAAATTTAACTCAATTAATAATTAAATTTAGTATTTTGACAATTGAGTTAACATCCATTTAGGAGTCAATTAAATTGAATTTTAAAATTTATGTAAATATATTTCAGAGAATTATTTCAATATAAAATATTTCTTTTGGAGAATTAAAATGATAATTTATTCATTAATCAATGTAAATTATTTCTTACAAGTGCAACTTACCAAATAAATTCATTTTAATCTTTATTACTAAATTTATCTATTTATTTAACAGAAAGCATAAACTTAGCACCATAGACATCTAATTTTACCCAACAAATATTATCTAATACTACAGCAACTCTTTTAAAACTCAAAATATATCGTCTTTAATGTTAAATACTCATAGTGTTGGGTATGCATTTTTTTTTTAAAAAAATAGAGATAAAATGAAACTCAATGTAAAGTTAAGAGATTAAAATTACACTTTTAATTTGTCATATATTTTGTTTTGAAAAATAATATCTAATAAATCATGAAATAAATTTGAACAAAAAACTTTGATTTCCATTATATTTGTTTATAGCATTAAGCTTGAAGTTATATATTTATTTTGTTCAAGTCTCGTATTTAAAAAATTAATTATTACAATTTTATATAGCTTATTATTTCAAAAGAAGAATTTTATTGTCTTTTGTAATAGAAATTCAATAAACTACCATTTTTCCATCAATTTAATCTTTAAAACTTTTTTTTTATTAAAATCAGATTTAATTTTTTTTTGTAAAATTTATTGACATTTTCCGGTCATGGCCTTGTCTAACCATTAACTTAGTCCATAACAAAATTATATTAAGTTTATAAAAATAATTGAAACTTGAATAACAATTATTATATTTTAAGACTAAATTTAAAAAGATCAACATTTTTCAAAGATTCAAATAATAATTTAGTACTTATCAAAAAGTAATATAATAATTTAGTCTTTAAATTTGAATTAGATCCTCTTATCTAGATGACTATTCTGTCAAAAATAAAATATAAATATAAAGGATTATTTTATTTTTAATTAATTATTTCATATTTATCTTTCTCTTCAGATAAATAGATAATCATTACGTTTAGTTGGTGAATTTGTACATGTTCCTATAAAATAGAGATACGGGTGGTAAACACACGCGCTGTAAATGGAGCTGGTGAAGGAAAAACAAGGGTGAGACTAGGAGCGGCGGTACGGTAGGCGAACGTCACGGGGTGGCAGCCACTGGGCTGTCGGGTCAACTACTCAACCTGCCACGCCTCATGTGAACCCATTTAATTCTTCATTTTTTTTTTTTAATAATTCTTCTAAAAATTTTCTATCTACTCAACGAAATAAATAAATATAAAAATATAGATATAAATTAACAATTTAAATAGTTAATTTATTAAAAAAAATTAAAATCATAAAAATCTAATTTTTATTATTCTTAAATGTATTCTTCAAAAAAATAACTAAAAATCATAAAAATGTATTCTTCAAATAAGATTAAAAATTATATTGTCTTTTATAAATATTCTTTTGTTTTTTTATATTAATAAATTAGTATTTATAAGATATGGTATCTATATTTTCTAATTGTAGTATCTAATTTTTTTATTTTCTTAGACTAAATTTTTTTATTTTTTTTTATCTGTCTTTATCTTATGTTATTAATTTTTATATTTGATTTGATCGTTTTTATTTTGATTTCATAAATAAATATTCATAAAAAAAAGATATGTTAAAATGATCAAAATATTCTCAAGAGAAGTATTGTTTATCTAAATTTATTAATTTATCTTCTTGTACTCTTTTTTTCTACTCTCAATTATAGAGTGCACTTTTAACTTATTTGTCAGTGTTATATGATAACTCTCGATTCAATGATAAATCTTCAAATTTATTTATTAATAAGATAATTATAATTTTAACTTATTTGTCAGAATTTACGATAGAATTCTCACTCAATCAAAGTATTAATCAAATTTTATTTGATAAATTGGTAAGATCAACATCACATCTAATCACCTTTCTTATTCAGTTAAATCTCTAAATTTATAAGTTAATAGAGTAATCACACTTTTAATATACAACTTTGTTGAATTTAGACGGGCAAATTCATAGACTAAGGAGTAAGTCATTACTAAATACTAAGACTATTTATGCTTTAACACATTTTCAGCAGCATTTGTCATCATGTCGTGAAAAAGGACTACATTTAATAGTGACCTAGTTTCATAATTAGAGTTGGATTTTTGAGGTATGCATATTTTTTTTTAGAGATTTTTGGATCTGATCTACATAAATAGTTAGGTTGAATTAATGAATAGTTGGATCTGATTTTTTATAATAATATTATTATTATGAAAAAAAAAATGGATCCCGAGGGATATCGAAATCCAATATTTGAATGCTCAAGCACTAAGTAGCAAAATTCCTTCTTGTTTTCTAACTTCATTTAATTGCTTATAGTTAAACCTATTATTCGGGGCAGACCTAGTTCTATAGTTGGTCCTAAAGTTAA